>VDFB02107800.1:0-20218 GCA_007258455.2 Sequoia sempervirens | reverse complement strand
TCTCACCGCCAACCTCTTATCTCTACACCTGGGCATGACTTCTTGCATGAGAATTTATCAAAAAATTCCAACGTAGATTCTTTTTCTAGATATAGGCATGGTTTTGTTTTTGGTGACAACAGTTAACCAAATTTCTAACAATGATTCTTTATTCCTTACAATTGGGTGTCCCATTTCTGTAACACCAATTTTTAAAAAACACAAATAGTAGTGACCATTTCCTTGTCTCTAACTTATTCGGGAGGCTGTCAGTGAATGTTGACACCACTTCATTCATTCTATCCATTGTTGGGATTTTTGAAATTGTATTTTTACTTTCTAATCAAAGGATATCTTTCCATTTGCTGTTGAACATTTTTGAAGGTCTCTATCTCTTCTTGAAATGACTAGAGTATGACCTTCTTATTCACCATTTTATCAATTCCCTCATGTGTCACTTGTCCCTACATTTATCCTTGCAATTCTTCAACCATTTTTCCATGCTCTCGCACTAACATAGGAGTGTCCCAAAATGTGCAACCCAAGTCTTTAATTTCCTAGTAGATGTTACTCATTGCTTGTTTTGCCTAACTTGTGTCTATATTTAACTTGGTATTACACTTATTCAAAACTTTGACCCAAAACTCTATTGCCCTTACCCATATTGGGAGCTCATCCTTTTCTCTTTGTTCAATAACCACAACTTTCAAGAGTTCCTCCATTTTTGTTTCATTTATTTGGTGAAGAATTGGGATGTAATCTTCCCAAAACAATAATTCCTCATTGATGTTTAACTCAATTTTTTGAGCATCCTTGTCTTCATCACTAATAAAGTGATAAGACTTTATTAGTTCTTTTAGTACTTTATCAACTAACTCTATTTTTTTTTCCTTTCATTGTTGTTGGGGGGATCCAGCCATTTGGGTCTGAATGTATAACCTCACCTTTTAATGCAACCTGTAATGTCTATCAGGATCAACAAAATCAACTATTCTAATCAAATTACTTATGCAAGCCATTAGTTGTGCTAATTGAGCTTTCAACTCCTCTTTTGTGTGTTTATCTTTTTGCATTCTCTTCAAAATTGTAGTGACAGACATCTGGAGACTATTGTTCTCCCTCTCTTGTTTGGACAGCTAGATCAACTTGCATGATATGTTAATATTTTTTCTGTCATCTCTGATTCCAACTTATCCCTCGTTGGGACAACTTATCCCTTTCTTTAGACCAAAGATTGGAAATATTCTAACAGTACACTTAGATTTGCTTCGAGCTTTCCACATATGTCCGCTACCTCTTTTGAATTGTATGGTTCAACCATATCGGTATAGCTACAGACGATTCTCTTTGAGGAGAAGTGATAATTTCTATATTATGGGAGCCTTCTTGTTTGAACTCCCAATGTATAGATTCTTGTGCAACTTCTCTTTCTTCTCAAACTCTTTGTTCATGCATTTCCTCTTCCTTATGAGGCTATTCCTCATGTATTTCCTTTGGTTGGTTCACTTCCTCTTCACGAGGTTGTTCCGATACATTTTCTTGAATTGGTTTTTCCTCCATATTGATCTCTCCAACATTGGCTTCCTCAAATGGAACTTCCTTAGTGTGCAATTCCATATGAACATCCTCAGTGTGCAACTCCTTTGTGTAAACCTCTTCTATATGAACCTCCTTCTATGCTTCCTCTTCTCTTGGAGGTTCATTTTCTATCCCTCCTTCCTCAAGTGTTGTACCAACAATAATTTCTTCTTCACGAGGTGGTTCATATTATGGAGGAGGAGGAGGTGGTGGAGATTGGAGATTGGGGTGGAGGAGATGGAGGTGGAGATGGTAATAGTGATTCATGGGGAGGAGTGGAAGAATAGGTTTTCTCAACTTGCTCTGAGTAACCCTTGCTTTAATAGCTTCACTGGTCCTTCTCTTTCAGACCAAAGTATTTCCATCCTCATCTTCTTCTTCACTTGACACTATGTTGATGGGATCTCTATCTTTTCTCTTTTTTCCTATTCCTTTGAAGTTTTCCCTTTTCTTTTCCTTTGTTGGGGTAGCAGTGTTGGAAGGTCCCTCCTTGGTAATTGCAACAGATGATGGTTCTTCTTCAATGGCTACAACTGATGAGCCTTCCCATTTCTTTTTCTTTTAAGCCTCCTTGGTAGGTGCTGACAGTTTCATCATGGGGAAGGGTCTCTTCAACCATAAGAGAGAATGAGTGATTAAATTTTGTGCTTGAGTCTTGATATCATCATTTTCTTTAACCGAGTAGTCTATATTGAAAATGGGTTGATTATAAAATTTCTGACCTTGATAGGAAAGTTCAAGGATCTTTCCATCCTAGAAACCTAGGCCTTTGTACAATGCTTCATAAAATGCATGGTCAACTAACAAAAATCCTTCATTCTAACCTCAAACTCTTCCTTGCAGTTATCCCAATGATCCTTAATCTTTGGCTCATGGATGAAATAGACACCCATTACCTTGTTTATCTTGCCAATAGGATCAAACCTACTCCTGACATCATTATACAGTGCAAGATTATATCTGGATATTTCCACATATGTACCTTTTTCATTTTGGATGTTAGCACATGAGTACACCCCTATTTTAATAGGGAAACTATATCCAAGTTTGTGCTTCTCGGCAATGGGATGATGTACTTCATTATTTTCCTGCACACTTCCAACAAAATCATTTTAAATGAAGAGTACCTAGGGAGTTTTTTAGGAATCTTATGAAAGCCCACCACTCTAATATAGGGAAAATTACTATACTGGATATACTAGTTTCCATTTCCCTTTATGGTCTCCATATCCTCATTTGAAATTATCTTGGATAAATCTCCTCCTAGTCCTCTAATCATTGAATAGATGAAATCTTCATTAACAACATGTTGGAAACATGAGCATGATGATGTATGGTGTATTAATTGATGCCAACCCATTTTAGAAGTGATGGTTTATAAGTATGTATATAGTCTGGAGCAAACCAAGTGTTTCTTGCTGAAATTGGCTAAGTCCCAGACTGAGATAGTGATGTCATAGAGGAACAATTTTGTGGTCCACATTGCTCTGCACTACAATATCTTGTCATGCAGTTTTGAGGTTATAATGGTACATGTTGAAGGAGTCTATATCCAAAGTTTCAGGGTTGTATGTCTTCCACAAAAGAAGATATTGATGATAGAGTATTAGACTAAATAGAGATATAGTTACAGTTCCAAAGTTTATTTTGGAATGCTTTGCATTCCATCGTGGATGATCATTATGATTTGCAGGTTTTAGGAAGTGCTTGAAGATGTTATATGTGTGTGCACTCTGAGTTTCAAGTAGTTTGGTGGTCCAAGTTTCATGTTTTGGGATGAACAGTTGGTTGATTAAGTTGTTGCTTCACCAATTTTGTTGTGCGATGTCGACCTAAGGGTTTTGGGGTTGTGTGAAACTAAATTATGTATGGAGTAGAATCATATGAGTATCTATAGGTCATGTCGACCTATCTTGGTGAAGAACATGCTTTGGTTACTTCCACAAGGTATGTATGATGGATTTTTGAGCCGACAGGTTATGAGGTCACATGTTTCATCTAATTAGGATGACCTAATTGATGATATGATTGTTTGTGGAATACACACACACACACACACACACACACATATATATATAGAAGGTCAATTCATTAATGGTATTATGGTGAGAGGTGTGTAGTGAAGTGTAAAATGTGTTAGTTGTGATCTTGTGATAGTGAGGAATGAAGTGCGTAAAGTTAGTTTTTTGAGCCTAATTGGAATTATATCAACATATAGTAGATGCATTGTAAGCAATTCAAATTTATGGTAGTGAGCCATCCTTTTGTATATCTTTTGTAATTCTGGAAGAAGTGATGTTCCTTGGGTAGTGAGCCCTCCTATTTTTTGGCCAATGAATCCTCCAAGAAGTGAGCCCTTCAGGTAGTGAGCCTCCTGTAATCTATTATAACCAGTTATGATATATTGTGACCTAATCCTCACTGTGGTTTTTCTCTTTCAATGGTTTTCCATGTAAATCTAGTGTTCTTGTGTTGATTTTTGTGATCCATGATTTAAATGTTCCTTTCCATTTCTTCAAGTTCATTGAGATGCTTTAAATGCACTTTTAAGACTATGAAGTTGATATGGAAGGAGAACTCAAATATGCTCTTGATGACCTAGATAAAGCAGAATGTGAGAATAGAGATCTGAAAGAAACTCTTAAGGAAGCAACTAAGTGTATCAAGAAGCTGAGGAATCAAGTCAATAAAGTTAACGAGCAACTCAAGGAAACAAATGAGCAACTCAAACAATCAAATAAGACAATCACTAATCTAAAAGTGCAAGTTGAAGAAGGAAAAAGAGTTGAAGACTAATTGAATGCCAAATTGAAAGACAAGTCTACAAAATGCTCAAAGCTTGAAGAAGAGATTGTGTCTCTGAGGAAAGATTTGGAGAAAGAAAAAATTCAAGAGGATAAATTCAAGAATGTTGTGCGCTTTTTGCACACACTTCCAATTTGGAGTAGGGACCTCTGTTCGATGTCTTTTGACCTTTGGTTTTATTGGATTTATCATTTTGGGTTTTGACAAGTTGGTCCCGCTTAGCTTTGACCTTTCGCCTTTGAGGCTGAATTGATTGAAATTAAGTTTTAGCCAACCGCTTTTCACTGATCCCAGATTTTCCATTCCGGCGATTTTCCCGCCCCGGTTCTCATTCTGCTCCCTCGGTCGTGGATTCTCCGATCGCCTTCCCGATCCGGGATTTTTCGTCCCGCAGATTTTCTCAACTTTGCCAAAATCCCGATTCGCTATTTTCTATTTTGCATTTCAACAACTGTTTCCGCCAAGATCCCCGATTTTCCAAATTCTATTTTGCCCTGCTTCCGATTTGTCGAAGTGTCTTCATGCGACATTAATGCCGAGGTTCCTTTGCTCGGACGAGCATATACGGATTTATGGCATTTTAAACATCATTCGACTTCAATCGCCACTTGCTTTTTCTCCGCGATTGAAAATTCTCATCCCAGGCTTTGGAGGTTGATTTGGATTGTGTGCGCAGAATCGATTATCCGCTATTAAAGTTTTCGCCGTTTGGGCTTTGTTCTGCGGTTTCTTCCCGGCCCGAATTTCATCCGCTGATCCATGGTATTGTCATCGGGCCCTTTCATTTATTTGCTTGATGATTGGGTGTTTATGCGCTGAATGATGATAATTTCGGGTCGGCCCTTGCTTGATTTTGATCCCGTATTTATAGAATTTGGGTTTTACTTGTTTCTTTGAGAAACCACATTTCCGTGCCCTATGAGCTTGCATTTATCCATTAGATGGCATGTGCATCCTTTAGACGGGGTTCTGGGTTAGATTATTTACCTTCTTAGTGCAAAATTTGCCATCTGCAGGGTTAGGGTTTCTTTGATGCACGACCCAGAATAACGGATTTGGGATGATTGATTGGTCTTGTCCCTGTATCACGCTGACCCCCGCCCTGTGAGGATTCAGAGTGCTTTAGGTTAACCATTAATTGATATTTTAAAATCTTGAAGTTTCCCCTGGTTTTAATGGCGGAGGTCTGGTTATTTGAATTAGGGCATCATTGTTTTGACATAGGGATTTGTTTTTTGAGAGCCTTCGAGAGTTTGAAATCCTTTACATTCTGAGTTTTGTTAATTACTGCCAGTTTTGAGACCATTAGAACTCAGGTTGAGGAGATCCCGTGATCATTTGGCTGTTGGTTCGCGTTCCATCATTTATCGGGTTTCTGAGGTCCTCGCGAAACTCTTCTGCTCTCGGATTTTCCTAGTTTTGACTTATTCCGTGGACTAGGGTAATTTCCGAAGTACTCTGAGCTGTCCGCGAAAATCCGTTTCATCTGGATTTTTCTGGATTTCCTGTCTGGCTTCGTCCTTTTTGAATTTTCGATGATAGGATTAATGGAATAATTGTTAAGTGCTGATTTCTTGTTGCCAATGAGTGAATTCCATGATTATCTTTTGATCTTTCATCCGTACTAATGACCCATTTGACTAATGATGCTTTGGTGACAGGAATCTGTCTGGGTCAGATTTCTCTGAAATTTCGCCCCGACTAGATTTTCCCGGGTTGCGATATTTTCCCGGACTGCTTTGTTTTTCTAGATCTTCAAAAGATTAGCAGTTGTGATGGATTTCAATTGATTTATATGATTTGTGCTAACCTTTTGGATAGGAATATGCCTAATAATTGAATAACTAATGGTGTTGTTTATGAATGCAGGCCGAACCAAGCAAGGCTGCTACCAAAAAATCTAAGGGTGGCTCAGAGGGGCCATCCATTTCTGAGGCAGAACGACTAAGACTGGACGTGAAGAGTCAGCTTCCTGAGAGTAGGATATCCTCCGTATGGTCCGAGGTATCTGATACCAATGTTGGGGCTTGGAGATATGAGGAGTTTAAGCAGAGGATGGTGGAGAAGGATCTGTCAGCCCCGAGGCAAGGAATGATGAAATCCGGACTAGTGCATGTGGCAGGCTTCCCTCCGACAATTCAATGTTATGAGCTAATTCTCGAGTGCACTAGGCAGTATGACTTTGATACACAAAGGGTGGTTAGTACTGAGGGAAGAGTTCTGGTGAACTTCAGTCCTGTTTCTATTGCACAAGCTTTCGACATGCCAGATCTCCCCTCTGTATGTGCTCTAAACATAGACACGGCTAGAACATATTATGAGAATGAGCCAGCCAAAGCTCAACAGATGATTAACTCTTGGTTGGAGAAGCCAAAATCGCATCACTCTAAACTGCCCAAGCAATTGCATAGAATTAAATTCAAATCACATATCTATGATGCGATAACATTTCTGAGCAGAGTAGCAGGGTTGAAGGCTGCTGGGGTATTGGAAAATTGGATGGTGCACGTAATTAGCAAGATTGAACAGGGCACCAATTATCACTGGGTCGGGTTTATTAGCTCTGAAATTGACAGGCAACTGAGGAATGTCCTGGAGACCAAGAAGTTCACCATGTCCTCATATGTGGTATACGTACTAGCCAGATTTTACCCATACAGGGGTTTGAATCCACAGGGGACACTGGGTCGGGACATAATCTATGAAGTTTATCCAGAGTTGCATCTTGGACATAAGGACTACAGAAGGGCCAACGATGCCTTCACGATGCATATCACCCGGATGTTACAGAATGCTGGACACATGAGGCTGTCGGATGGAGCCAAAGGGCTGATAAAGAACTACGGAGCCTGGTTTATCCAATTCCCCACCTTCACCTACCTCAGAATTGATGGATGCCCAATCGCTCCTTACAGGTTACCTCTGTATCCTACCGATCACCTTGTGCTATTAGAGATTGTTAGACAAATTTGTGAATTTGATGCTGTGTTGAAGAGGGAAAAGCACAAGACAGGCTTTGGTGGAGACTTCCCTCTTGGGATTGGTGTGGCGGAAATGTGCCCTTCTATCCAATCAGCCCACACTGCAGGAGAGGAACTGGCAGCATATGGTTTCTCCTTCCACTCTAAAAGGATGAACTTTGACATAACTGGAGAAGCACAGAAGAAAGCTACTAGGGAGTACAGGCATAGGGATGACCTAGAGGATTATTGGGTCAATATCAAAGATGACCTTGAGGCCAGAAAGAAGAGATACTCTAGGCTCCCTGTGGAGGCCGACATTAATGAATAATGCTTGATCCCGGATCAACCTGAGGATTTATGAAAATTCTGGTGACTCAATGCCTTTATGTAGCTGATACCGGATACCAACTGAACGTAAGACTAAGTCACGTAATTGGAAGACCTAATGGCCCGTCATGAAATTTACTCTCTTGGTTGAAACACAAAGTGTGGGGAGCTGGAGAATGAGAAGGTAGCCCGCGACTCTCAATTTGATTCGGCACCTAACCCCATGTCTACTCAGAGGAACTGGGAAGATGACCCCCAAAGGAAAATCCCAGCGGTCCCTTTCAAGATCAAGATCGAGGCCCCAAGAAGGTGAACTCGGCTAAAAGAGGAAGCCAAAAGGAAAGAGAAGATGGAATACTTTGGCGCTTAGTAAGTCCTCTGATGAGGAAGATTCGGGAAAAGCAGAAGAGGAGGATGTTCCTCCACCGCCAAAGAAGGCAAGAACAACCCGGACCTTGAAAAAGAAGGGTCAGGAGGCATCAAAGGGTGAGCCTCCAATTGTTGATGTGGAGAGCTCAAGAGGGGAGAAAGCTAAGGTCTACACAAGGAGATCCAGGACTCCCTCTCCAAAGGATACTGTTCAGAAGAAGGATTCTCCTCCGAGGCCACTAGCTACAGAACCATCCAGGGTTGTTTCTCCTCCGTCGAGCATACCAGAGCCAGAAATTCTGAGGGAACAGGAAACTAGCGGAGAAGCAGAGCCCTTCAAGGAGGGCACTCTCTTTAGTGAAGCAACAGAGCTGGAGGTTGAGGAGGAGGAACGGCATACTTCTCATCTGGTACAATATGAAGACTCCCCGGAAAGTGACAGAGGCCGCGGATTGCTTGAGCCGGAGGAAGATATCCCTGCTAAGACCCCATCACCGGTGCAGCCAGAGGTAGGGTTGGAAGAGGCTGACCAAGGTGAACAGATCCATGAGAAAGAGAAGGAAGAAGTAACAACAGAGGAAGAAGAGAAAGTGACAGAGCAGCCAGAGGAAGTTGGAACGGAGGAAATCCGGATGGACCCTGCAGCCCCGGACTGGCTAGAAAAAGAACTTGCAAGGAAAAAGCAAGTGGTGGTTGAGGACACTCCCTTGGATTGGGATGAGATGCTATCAAAGATTGGAAAGGGAAGGAAAAAGAAGGCAGCAAAGGTGGTTTCAAGGGTAGAAAGAGATGAAACGAATAACAGGGTTATCCATATTGCCACCCCTGCTGCAGACAAAACAAGAGAAGAAGTCACCGGTCAGGACTACCATGTTCAGACTATCAACCTTGGGCCTGCATCCATGGAACAGGATATAGAGGAGTTTGAAGGGTCCAGTGCAGTGATCGTTGGCAGGTTGAGGAAGGAAACCCAGACCAAGCAGGAATTGAAGAAAGAAAATGAGAGGTTAAGGAAATGCTTGGAGGAGGTAATGAAACCATTGCAGTCCCTCCATCCTTCTTCTTCTGCCACTCCCGGCTTTCTACCCAAGGAAACAATCTCCGGGATTGAAAAGATGAAAACCTCAGCTCAAGCTGCCATAGACTGGCTGATGAGTGTGCAAACGAAGGGAGATGATACCATCAAGGCCATCCTTTCAGTTGGGAAGGATGCAGTCCGGGCCAAGGAGCTATTGGAGCATGTGTTGTCTCAGGACAGGGAGGACATGGATCTCTTGCTGCAGAAATCGAGAGTCATCATAGGAGATGGCAAAGATCAATTACTTGCTGATGGCATCCTCCCTTCTTCCAGGTTGGATGAACCTTGGGAATGGTTCGAAGCTCTACAGATTAGACAGAAGGTTATAAAGAAGATCCAGAAGCGGAGGAAATCAATTGATGGGGATCTCGCTGCAGTATATGATGGATGCATTACCTTCTTTGAGGTAATGACCGGTAGGAGGAAGATAGCTCCGAAATATCTAAGTCTGGAACAATTGAAGGAGTGGTGGCATGAATTTTATTCCCCTGATAAGGGAAGTGTTGTAACCGGTCACCAGCTTGATGATGCAGCTACCTACTTGGCTGTAATGGATAAGTATCTGGCCAGCAGGGAAGATTGGAACAAGATTGTTGACCAGTCCAAGGAATAAATTAATTCTATTCAATGTCGGCTTAGGGTATTGCCTTTGCCACCTATCATCGAGTTGGATGGAACATTCTTGAGGGTCCAGGGGTCATCAGTTCAGAGGAAGGATAAAGGAAGTGGCAGTTAACGCCTATTTCGAGATTTGTGCTTCCCTATTATCATAGGGCATGCATTGGACCGGACTTCATTGGGGATTGTGTCAAGGCCGACCTTGATGGTGGAGGGCATTTAATGCGTGCCTTAGTTTGATTCTTCCTTGGCTGACCTGTTTTGGCGGTTTTTATTATTTTTGTAAAAATGTTTGGCTGGGCCGACATATCTTGGGATTTACTATAATTAGGCATTCTTGCCTCATTGTAAAGGGTTAGACATTAGCTAGAAGACATTAGAAATTAAAGAGCAAGAGCTAGAGTATTTTGTAATAGGAGTAGTGTTTGATTTCTTGAAGCAAATTCTGTATCAGAACAGTTGAATTGTTGCAGCATTTTGGTGATTAATACAATTGAAGACATTGTGGTTTTCCTGGTGAAATCTCTTGTGTTATTTCATCTTGCATGGTTCCTTTGTTCTATCTTTCAAATTGCTTGAAGATCTAGGGTTTAGTATTCAGAAATAAATCAGTTTCAGTTGGATGCATGATGTTTATGATTTCATATTTGGAATGTTTGTAGCTATGTCTGGTCTATACTCCCAGTAACTATCCGACAGTATCGGTGAAGTCAACTCCGACCTAATATTTATTTGTGCTTAAGTTCAATTGTAGATGGCTGTCTATGATTTGAAAATCTATATACCTTAGAAGATTAAAAATCAAGCTCTTGTAAGATTGCATTGTATCGATCAGAACTCAAGTTATTTGAGATTGGTCCATCCTGTATATCCTGCCATTTGCATTGTTCATTCAGGAATAGCTTTAAATCTTATTCAATCCTCTTGCACCCTTTGTCTTTTGCTATTTCTTTTATTATCCGTTAGATTTTAGGATTTAAGATCATCATCAAATTGCAAGATCTCGATAAGGAAAGATACGCCTTGTAGTAGGTCCATTGCATTGCCTGCATTTCACATTTTATCCGAAGCAGTTTATGCATTGTTATGACCTAATACCCAAGACTTTGGGTGATTTCAATGATTTATTATTGAAAATTACCTTTCAAGAGATATAGAATATTGCATTCTGGCTCCTCGAAGTTGTTAAGCCGCGTAAAAACACCATCAACAAAAGAAATAGCTCCACCTTGCTTGATGATATTCTTGCTACTCAAAAATATTCTAAAGACAAAGAATTATTAGGGTTTAAAAAAGGAAAAATCTCAAAGGAAAATTAGACTCCAAACAATGTTGAAAAGGAAAATAATGAGCAAAGGAAGACTGGAGAAAGAAGAGCAATATAAAACATGTCCAAAACTAGAAGAAACATTTCAAGAGACCTCCTATCAGGAAACCACTGCACAAAGGTATCCATATTTTAATGGCTACTATTATTTTTGCAATAAGTTTGGACATAAAGTTATAGAATGTAGAAGCAAGATTAATTATAATTTTTAAACATTTTATGTTCAATTCTATGCATGCAATAGGTTTGGTCACAAGGATAATGAATGTAGAAGATAGATGATGAATGGTTACAATAATGGTATGATGCATCAATCATTCCTTGGTTACTGCTACTCATGCAATGGAGTTGGGCATAAGGCTTCTGAATGTAAATTTAAAAGGGCAAGAAGTAAGTTTTCTCCCCGAAAAATTGTCACATGCTATAAATGCAATAAAATAAGAAATATAGCTAAGTTTTGTAGAGGAAGGAATGTGAAACCCTCTATTCCACAAAAGATTAATCTGATTGAGGTAAAGAAGGAGATGAACAATATCTAGAAGAAAAAGGAAGAGAATGACATGAAGAACGAATCTATGCCAACTTTTGGCGCAAATATTTCCTTTAGAAATTAGATAGAAAGCATTTGGATCAGGGGGAGTTTTAATAGAAAAAAATCTAAACCCTTGCCAAAGATGAGATGATGATGTCTTCAACATATTAGTACATGTATAGGTTGATTTGTTTGATCCATTGGTGAAACCTCTGGTGAGAAATCTCTTGGTGTTGAGATTTGTAGAATGTTTGGGAGTCCCTGTGATGATACAGTGAAGGCTTGACATTATTTGACCTAAATTTTCATTGTTGCATCTAATGCACTTCTTAGGTAACAGATAAAGTGTTTATATTTCATTTTTCATATTTTAAAAGATATTTGTTTTCAAGAATTTGAAGAGGAGAGTAGAGCAAATGGGATTTGAAGTGTTGAACGAAACCTTATTGGTAAATTTCCATGAGGTATTTACAATTTCTTGTAAACCATAGCTCAAATAAGGTCATGATGATTTCTCCTTAGTCTATTGATGTGCTTGAGAGGTTGAGACCTAAGTTTAAGAAGCATTAGTACAAATCAATGGTAACAGATAAAGAAGGGACATTTTTTAGGGTTCCTTAAAATATGTTGCACATAGAAGATGTGTGAATTTACATTGATTTGAAGATGGATGAATATGATCACTTGAAAATGGTGAAGTTTAGGGAAAAAGTACTAACTAGAGATGATTTCGAGTTGAAACCAGAGTATACCAGCTTTACAGAGAAAAAGTTGGATGTGTGGACAAAATTTCCTAATTTTTTCTATGATAATGAGTGGGTGAAGTATGTTCTGAGCATAATTCATGATAAATTCATGTGGTTGGACATGCCACATATGATAACCAAAAAGGAAATTAGGGTTTTTTTTCGGTTTGTGCTCCACAAGACCCGTCCCGACATTGAAGGTGATAAATAATGAAGTGGTGATGAAGCTTACCGAAGCCAAGTTTGATAAGCGTGCCCTAATATTGGATGAAATTGAAGATCCAGTGGTTAAATATGCTTCAATGATGATTGGTTACAAGATATTTTACACAAATAGAGAGAATTTTATCACCATACCCACAACTTATCAAATGGTGAAAGAAGGAAAATTCTTTGATATTTATGAGCTCCTATGATTATAGTTGTTGGGAAATTTGCAAAAGATGGAGTCAAAATGTCCTTTTTAGTATGGTACTCTTATGATTTGCTTAATATTTTATTTTATAAATGAGTTTCTTAGAGTGAAGAATGTAGTATGGCCAGATAATATTCCTGTATCTATTAAAATTAGATATCATTTGAGGAGATTTCTTGGTAAAGAGTATTGTGATTCAATGTTGTGGGGATTCTTTAAACCTTTTCAACCTTAGATGCAAGAGAGAGAAATGATTCCAAGTAAAGTTGTGGATGAGTATAAGAATTAATTAACATTTATGGTTAGCAAAGATTACTACTACATGGAAGCAGTTGAACCTAGATCTATTTGGGTTCCAGAGCTATCTTATGAGGTAGATGAGTCTGAATGCAGTGGTCTTGCAAAGATTGTGTTGAGAAAACCTAGAGATACACCAATTCAAAGGTTTGGTACTTATAAGGAGAAATCAAGTAAAGAGAATGTTGGTGTAAATAAAGTTTTGTACCTAGTTCATTCATTACTAGGGGACTTATTTACACATGTTAAGTTTACTTAGGTCCTAGGAAGGAATCTTTCTAGAAGGTGTTACTTGTCACTAGTTGTTATCTTATCTTTGACAACTACTATATGTGAACCTAGGTAAGTGTGATTAATTGTCTCATGTCATATGATTAAGACACTTGTCATAATCCTATGACATCTTGCATCTCACCTTGGCTATATAACCAAGGGGCCTCTCTCATTGTACACAATCATATCTATCATTGAATTATATTGATAAGAATACAGTTTATTCTTATCATATTCATCTTTCTCTTTTGTGCTTTCCATATGGTCTCAAGATCTTGGCATCCATAGCGAATTCTAACATGGTATTAGAGTGGGTTGGGTGTCATTGGAGAGTCTTTTTTTGAAGAGAGATACTAGATTTGGGGGTGTTCCATTTTTTGTCTCTTTATTGCAGGTCCATATTGGAGCTTGTTGGTGCAAACCTAAGCTCACCATTGTGTCCGGAAGGTTTGAGAAAGCCGATTTTTCCTTTTGTTTCATCCAAATCGGACATACGAGGCCAAATCTATGAGGGTTTGAAGTTGAAGTGTGGTTGCCGAATCCAGAAGGTAGCTGCAATTTTGGAGCATTCTTTAACAAATCCGACTCGCCATCGGTCCGTATGCCAAAACCCTAAGATCGACTCAATACTAACCGCTCCAACCAGAGCAGCTTGTTCAAGAGGAAAATATTTTTCCTAAGGACCGTGATGGCCCCTGTGCTGTCATAATGATGCGACGTGTACAATTTTTCGTGAAAATAGTTTTAATTCGCTAATTCTTGAAATATTTTGAAAATTTTAATCGCGTCACTAAATCTCTTTTGTAAGGATTTTATTTGCACCATTTAAAAAGAAGGTCTTTCGACCGCGAGTATCTATTGTATTTCCGCGCATCGCTTGGTATGTCGACGCGCTTGAGCCATTCGTGACAGCCGCCAAGGGCTCCTAATGATAGTCCCGCTGAACCTCTTCAACCCGCCACGATCAACTTAGTAAATCGGCTGCTGCATTTATTCCTGCTTCACATAGCTATTACATTCAATGGGTTTCTCTTCACCGGCTTATATCAATTCAAAGAAATCCCATTCACAGCAATTGCCTATTCCATACCGAATTGATCGTATAGGGAATATTCCGGCCGCCGCATTAAGAATATTCGGGAATATTATATCATTCTAGCAAAGGTATATTTCGTGATAGGCGTGAGAATATTCTTTTGACTATTCCAAGCCGCATCTAATCGCATAATTTATCGACAAGATCTTCAAATTTTTGCTCTCCAATTGCATTTCCTTTCAATTTTGAAGCTTAACCTTTAGCCGCCCATAACTCGGCCTATTTTGACTCCTTTTCGAATTTTTTTATTTGGGCTCATTTCTCGCGGCTCTTCTACAAATGGTGCAATAAAAATTTGGTTTTGGTGCTTGGTTGTTCCTGAATTTTCAGATTCTCACAAGTGTTGCTACTTCATCCTCATTTTGGGAACTTCGAGAGCTCATATCTTGCTCCTACTGTAACATTTTTGGGTGCAATTTTTTTTGAAAGTGCATAAGTTTTCATGTACTTTTTATTGGTATGATTAGATTGATATCATTCTATACCAAAATTTTTACGTGATTATGTGGCCAAATTTGGCATTTGCATGTACCAAGATCAAAGACCACTTTGCTTTTTTTGCAAGTGGCAACTATAAACACACTACTCATAAAGTGCCAAGCTCATATATTTCTTGGGGGGGTTTCATGATTGAGTGATTTGGGGGGGTAATCTTTTAATGGTTGGATGCATTCTTTTGCTTGGTTTGTGTTCTTGAAATGGGGAAATCTCAAATTGAACTCCTAACTCCACATAACTATGCTACATGGAGAAAATCAGTATGGAACTATCTCATGATGAAAGGTCTAATAGGTCATCTAAAGGACACCATTCAAAAACCTACCGATGCTAAAGAACTGGCAAGGTGGGAGATTGATCGTGAGAAAACACTTGGATATATATGTTCATTAGTCTCATTTGATTTACAATTTCATATTGAATCATGCAATACACCTAAAGAGGCATGGGGGACTTTTGAAAAATTGTATGGTAAAACATATAAGATTAGAGGCTATCAAATTGATAATGATTTGATGAATCTTGATCCAAAATGTTTTAACCACATCCAAGACTACATCTCCAAAATCAAGCAACTAAGAACACAGTTGAAAGAATGCAGCATTGAAAAAGAGGATTTACAATTGATTCTGAATGTGTTATCCAAGCTTGGTCCTGAGTATTCAGTGTTTGTTTCTGGCTTTCATACCCATCGAATTTCTAAGGGAGCATCATATGTTGATCCTAAGTTTGATGAATTTGCAAATCTCCTAATCTAAGAGGAAGATAAGTTAATGAACATGGGTCTAATCAAGTCTTCCAAGTCACAAGCATTGTTGACTAGTGAGTCAAAGGGACAAAAAGAATCAGGGAATCTTGATAAGAAGCAAAAGAAGAAAAAGAACAAGCCACGTAAAGAATCAGAATCCTCATCCTCAAAAGGAGAATCATCAAATAAGGAGAGGCCTTTTTGTGCATATTGTAAGAAGGATGGACATGAAGAACATTATTGTTATAAGAAGGATATTGATGAGTTGAAGCATCTTATTAAAAGGAATCACATTGATTTTCCTTCTAGAATGTCCAAATCTTCTTCTCCTTCTACTTCAAAACAGTCTAAAAAGGACAAAGGTTAAGCATCAACATCAGGAAACAAAGGACAAGCTCTTTATGCTTTTTTGGGTCCAGGATCAAGGAGATGGCTTCTAGATTCAGGAGCATTTCATCATATGGCATCTTCACAGACTATCTTCTCTTCATTTCAGCCTTGTACTATGTCTCCCATCTTGATGGGAAACAATACATACATGAGTGAAAGAGGGAAGGGATCTATTAGTTTTTGGGAAAACACTTTCTAGGATGTTTTGTGTGTTCCTCATTTGACGAACAATCTTCTTTCCATATATCAGATTACACATGGTGGAGATGGGAGAATTGTGGAGTTTACACTTGATTTAGTTATCATTCGAGACTTGGAGAGTCGAGAGATCATTGCTACTGGGGTGGTTGATCATTCATCTCAGTTGTATACCTTTGTAAATTTTGCTTTTGATGATGACATTGTTCCTTCGACTATTGATTATATGAACCATGATTCAGAGGAGACATTTGGCTTCTTGAACTTGGGATTTCTCACATCAGATCCAGTTCTTGAGCCATGCATTCCATCTCCTCCATCTACTATTGCACTTGATGATGCTTGTGTTTCCACAGTTTGGTTTCCTTGTGATTTTGTGCAGTAGAATCCTGATTGTCTTCCAGATATGGCTACTTGTGATGGCTCCTTGACAGGTATATCAAACTTGTTTGTGGAGTCTCATCTTGGAGATTTGGGGGACATCATTGATGACATTCATCTTCTCTTTGATGGAGAAGATCCTTCTTCAGTTGTTGTGAGGGAACACCTTGACCCTCTTGTTCATTCTCTACATGATCATTCTTCGCAAATTGGTGTAAGTGTGGATACTTTTGGACAACATTTGGAGGAGGCTTCTTTGTCTTTAGAGGGGATATCTTTGTCTTTGGATCGTGTTCTACATTCTTCTCTACTAGATGTTGGATTGTCTTCTTTAGCAGTGTGGCCTAGAACGCCTGTTTGGAGTGTATCATCTTTTTGCATCGACATGGAGACACTTGAGCATGCTTCAGAGAAATCATCCATCATCCATCTTCTTGACATCCTGCATACATCCATGGTTTTATTTCTTCATAAGGGGATGAATGTTGTTTGGCGAGATTGGATCATCTTCAACATTCAATGTCGACCTTCTACCATCATTGTAGGAGACTCAACATTGAGGGGGGGTTGCCTTGTCTCTCTTCTACTTCTCTCTTATGGGGGGGTATTTTTCCTCACATGGGGTTTTTACCTTCTCATTCATCATTGAGAGTATTTCATTTCTTTTTGTATTTCATCTCTCTTTTTGGGAGGAGTTTTCTCCCACTGGGTTTTCTCCTTTTCTCCGTTTGTGAGAGATTGCATTGCATATGTACATGGGTAACTAACATGGCCTAGTAGCCGGGACCCATTCTTGCATCTTTGTGTCATTTGGATAATAATATGCTACTCTCTAAGTTGCACTTAAGGGGGGTGTTGGTGTAAATAAAATATTGTACCTGGTTCATTCATTACTAGGGGACTTATTTACACATGTTAAGTTTACTTAGGTCTTAGGAAGGAATCTTTCTAGAAGGTGTTAGTTGTCACTAGTTGTTATCTTATCTTTGAAAACTAATATGTGAACCTAGGTAAGTGTGATTAATTTTCTCATGTCATATGATTAAGAAACTTGTCATAATCCTATGACATCTTGCATCTCACCTTGGCTATATAACCAAGGGGTCTCTCTCATTGTACACAATCATATCTATCTGTAACATCTAGAAAGTGCAGAAGAAATAGATTAGAGCAAACATGCAATGCAACCTAAAAACTCTAATGCAATCTAAGCTAAGCAACATAGAACAAAGGAAAGTAAAAACGTAATTAAACTGGACAATCTCACCCAATATGTACGTAATTCCATATATCATCTCGATTGCCCTTCTCCATTTTTCCGTTGTAGTATAATTGCCCTCAGATTTTCAAAGTTTGTGCAAGTATAGCCTAAGGATTGTCATTTAGAAAAACATCAAAGATTCAAGATAGTTGCTCCAAAAAGTCATAATATTTCAAGAGAGATTGGAATAATGAATGATAGATCAATTTATAGAAAATTTGATCATTCGAACGATAGGTCAGGATTGAAAGATCAACGGACGGTTGAGATCGACAGATTAGACATGCATTATGATAACTATTAGTAGTGACATGAGTGATACAAATTAGAAATAGAATTAAAGATTAAATAAATGATCTAATCTTCAAGTTTGGTATTTGAAAATAAAAGAGTTATCTTTGCATGACAAAGATAAAGATGGATTAAAGCAACTCATGGTCGAATGCACACACAAGATTTAATTAATTAAATAGGAGTATTTAATTAATATGCATGTACACACAATTGAGTTAGAACTAGACGATTGAATGATATGACGAAGAGATTACTAGAGAAAGCCACTCATACATTAAATCAAGAGTTAACTAAGTGATTAAAATAGATGTCGAGTCGAGTCAAAGTGAATACTTAGATAACTCACACAATTTATCTAAATATAGAGGAATGCGTTAAAATAGGATTTATGAATTAAATAATTCATTTAATTCAATTATTTGATATTTGAAGAATAATTAAATAAATAAGATTTATTTAATTTAATGATGAAGGAGTTTGAATGAATAATTAATTAAATAAAAGAATTTATTTAATTATAGTTTACATATGATAAAGGGGGGAATTAAATAAGAATTTATTTAATTGAAGAAGAAGGATAAGGTTAATTAGTAACATAATTAAATAAAAAGCGTTTATTTAATTAATTAGATAGAATAAAGAAGATGTGAATCAATTAAATAATTAAGATTATTTAATTAATAGAAGAATTAAAGTTAAAGTGGATTAATTAAATAATTGACATTATTTAATCATGACCCTGGAAGAAATACGAATTATTGAGAATATTGAAGTCGCAGGCTTAAACCAGATTTTGGTGTCTACATTTGCCCCTCTTTGATACAATGTCATTTCGGCGTTATGTCAAAGAAAATCGATAAAAATATGCCCCAGTCATGCCCCGGTGTAAACAGGTGAAGGTATGCCCCCTCGAGAAAATTGACAAATTTTCAAAAACTTTCAAATTTTTTTGGAAATGATCTCGATTAATCCATTGGATATTTTAAAATGCGCTGGAGTTGACGTAAAATGAAGTTGAAGCGGTACAAGGACGGCACGTTGATTGAAGCAGAAGCCGACGCTACCCATAAAAGAATGCCACCAAAACCCTAGGTATAAATAGAAATTGGGGTAAAAACCAATTCATTTTAACCCACATAGCTTTGAGAATTGAGATTTTGCTCTGCACCCATAGTGACAATGTCTCTTGTTCCGAACACCCACCATTGAGCATACAGGATCCAGACCTTCAGGTGGCTAGCTGACGCAGACCCCTCGATATGTACCTTAAAATTGAATTTTGAATTTTTTAATTTGCGCGAGTTTTTATGCATTTATTTGTATTTTCTGTTATGCGTCACTTTGTTGAAAAGCCCCATGTGAGTGTGCAATCGACGCATTTGCCTGCAGATCAATGCATTTGTAATATCACGTAGATAGGTAGCGTAGGTTTTCTGCGGTTCAACGCATTTGTCGTTTAGTTCACCGCATTTGATAAATAACAACACATATGTATTTAAAATAGCTGCATGTGTTAATTGTCCAATGTATTTGCATTTATTTCAACGTAGTTGTTATTTAATTGACACAGTTGCATATGATAGTTAATTTACGCATACGCATTTGTCATTTAGGCACGCATATGCATTTTATTGTGACACATTTGATAAATAATGATGCATATGTAAAATTTAACTATGCATTTGATTTTCTGCAACACATTTGAACAAGAATGACACATTTGCAAAACAATGACGCATTTGAATATCATGTGATTTTGTCATTTTGCACTAGGATAGATGTTTGATGCTAACATGAGGCATGTATAATGCCAGTGCAGGTTGTGTTAGACATTGTATATACGCGAGAGTTGATACCTATGAATTTTCGCTTCCGAGATAGCTTGTGGAGTGTAGAGTGGAAATTCTTATGGCACCTAGGTATTCTACATGTGACAGACATACCCCAAATTCGGGCAAACCGAAGTTTATTGACAACGTTATGCGAGCGGTGGCACTCGGAGACTTTGTCGTTTCACCTGCCTACTGGAGAGGCGACAGTGACCT
>VDFB02107799.1:0-33239 GCA_007258455.2 Sequoia sempervirens | reverse complement strand
TAAAACTAAACCCCTTTGTAAGTGTGAGAAAAAGGCATAGAGTGTGTTATCTCTTTGTTCATGCAATCAAAGATGATCAAACAATAGATGTACTTCCTTGCTATTGTTCACCTTTAGATGGCATTCCTACCCACTTCGAAAGGAGGGAACGACCCAAGCAATAACAAACTGAAGCCAAATTCTTCCAAACCACTATATAAATTTGTGGTTGCAATGAAAATTGTGATCAATGTGATGTACATGATATCTCTCCCCTAATATCTTTATGATGCATAAATCCCTTGTTCTAAGGGTTGGGATACCTCTTGAGGGAGTTTATCATTACACCCCCTAAACTGGAAGCCCTTATTACGAACCTTTGTGTAGAAGCCAAAAATCATTAATACTTGTTGGTGCAAGGTCATTTTGAAGCCACCCCACATTCATACTATTCAATTGTAGAAACAAAAAAATCCTTTTGATCTCCAAATTTTAAAGATTTCGATATTTGGTGGTCTCGAGAAGTTGTCGAGAAGGGGGAGCCAGTGTCACCAAATCTCTAACTGTTCACATTGTTTAGTGTTTGGAGAAATCCAAGTGGGGATTCGACAAGTATAGCCATTTCAAACCTAGGATTGTATGTGATTGTGAGTCAGTTTGACACCTTGCTTGATTCCAAAATAATACAAAAAAAAACATTCACTATCTTCCTCAAAATTTCAAACACTTTGGTTTAAATATGGAAATCTCTTGAAATTAGCCTTGATATTACTACTTTTCCTAAGGATTTATCCTTAGAGATTTCTAAAATATTGACTTATATCTCAAACCCATATTTTCCAAAGACAACATAGGAAATAGTGGCTTTAACCTCATGATTCTCACAAAATGGACATTGTGAAAGTTATGATGTTTTTGACATAAACATTTAGTTTGAAAACATAATCAAGACAAGTGATTGTGGTAAAATAAATTCATTAAGCAAGATAAACTGACAAATGAACCCCACATGACTATTTGGAGACTGATTGCTCCTGTTGAACAACCTAATATTCCAAGTGTTATCATTCAACCAAACTTTGAATTCATTAACAAAGAACAAACAGATTTCATTAGCAGTTTGAGAAGCTTCACTTTTGAAACAAAGAAACAAACACCTAGTGGATAAACACAACAACCATTTTAGACGAAGAAGAGGAACAAGTTTATATTGAGGTTGGAAGGCCCACATTACCACCACCTACATGGAAATAAATATCTTCCTTTCTTCCACAAACTTAAACTATTTCTAAATGATCTCACGCAAAATCAAGATCCCTAAAGTAAGGTCTACAGGTCGTCATTTCAGACTTAAGTATCTTAGCCTGAAAGCTCTCAACAAACACCTTTGGGAACTTCACGAGACTAGGACTAGATTGTTATACAACTTTTACAAATGTGCACCAAGACACAATCCAAATTTGTATTCCTTCTATTACTGTTAGAATCCTGATCTTTTCTAACGTTTCCAATTTCTCACATGCCCATGATCTTGAATTCCCTTAAATGATCCATCACTCAATCAAAATCCATAAGGGAATATCCACAACTCGCCATTATAGAAAAAGGTATCATAATTCAAAGTTTAGTAGGAAGTGGGCCAAGATATTTTATCGCAATCATTACCTTTTGTTGAGGAACTTTTATGCTCGAGCTAGGAGGGCCCGAACAGGTTTAAACATCCCCATCCATCCTCTCATCTAAGTCAACATTGGGTTTTTAGGATTTGAAAACTTTAGAGGTCTAGCATCTTTCTCAATACCGTGATCTTATCAAAAGGTTCACTTTAGGTCAACATTGGGTCAAACATCTTGATCCGGGGGAAATTTTTTAGTGAAAATTGAAGTGTCTCATTTTTCTCTAGAATCTGCACCATCAAAAAGAGATCAGCGTCCTAATTCCAACGCAACTCGAACGGAGCGAAAAGGAGTCTGTTTGCGCAAGTTATGGCCAGTCAAACCTCAGGTCAAACTGGTATCAAGGGCATCCAGAAGGCAAAAAAATGACATCGTCAAAAGTTGTCAAAGTTGGCGTCATCGCGAAGAGCTCGTCGAGATGATTCCGACAGTGTTTGTTTCGTTGAAATCCGACATCGTATGCTCAAGATACAGCTGGTCAAAGTTTGTGCAAAGAATGTTGACTTTTGACCATACGGAATGTTGACGTCATCATTACGTACTGTACGGATAGAAAATGGACTAGTCAGACTCTGACATGTGGCATGCACGGACCAATCATAGAGTGACACGTGTCCTTTCCGTACATACAGTCAGCGCACGCGTGGCAGTATAGTTGTCATCCTCGTCAGCGTTGAGGTGGCGGCACAGTCAGCATCCAGTCAGTAGTACGGAGTCCACGTTATCATTCGGGTCAGTATGACACGTCAGCACTCTGTCGGCACAGTCAGCAATGAGTCAGCAGTACGGGCAGCACACAGTCAGCATCCTTGGCGAATCAAAGATCGACACGTGTCCCTTTATTTTCGGTGAAATTGATGGTTTGTTTTATCAAAAGTGTGGTTGGGGTTTGACCCCGCAACCTCTTCCATTATAGCCCTCCATTGCACCGTTGCACCACATCCGCCGGCTTTACTAATTATAGACTGTGGTTGCTTTTGTTATATGTTTGGTGTGATGTTTGTTTTAAAAAAGAGGCCGACGGCCGGGAGTGGAACCCGGAACCACCGGGCTCCCAAAATAGCTTATCACCAACGGGCCACCGAACAGTCTTTGTTTATTATTGGTGTCGGTTTTGTTTTATTGAGTGAATTGAAACTGAATGGTTTAAAATAAACTAAATTCCCCTAAATTATTAAACAATAATCCTTTCTAAGGATTAGATAAAAACCACCTTAAACTGTAAAAGCCCGAGAATGAATAATTAGGGGGCTTAATGTGATTTAACATAGATTAAGGGGGTTATTTTAAAGATTTTTATGTAAATCAAGGGAGATTTGAAGATTTTTTATGTATTTTGGAGAGATAAGGGGAATATTGTAAGATCTTTTGGTTAAGGGCCAAATTGGGTGAATTTTTTGTATTTAAAGGGGAGTGTGAGGTGAGAGTGATTATTAAGTTTTTTTCAGGTGATGAAGTCCTGATGCTAAGGTGACGAAAGAGAGGTCTTGTTGGAGAGTTTTCAAGTCATTCTTGCATGTTAGAGTGTCATTACGCTGCTGAAGTGCTTGGAGAATGGTTATGGTGCTATTGTAATTGATGGAGTTAATCGGATCAGTCTCTCTATTGGAGTGGACCCGGAGACGTAGTCCTTAGGGACGAACTCTGTTATCAACTGTTTGCACTTCTCTTCTTCTCTCTCTTTCTTTCGCTCATTTCCTTCCTTTCTATTATAATCACCTTGTTATTACTTTCATTTTGTTATTTCCATAAGTTAATTTTGATTTAATTAACTTGGAATAATCATTGTAAAAGCATTGTAAAAGTTTAAGCATTCAATACTGCATATAGTCTAGATCCTATACAGATCAAGTTGGTATCAGAGCTCAGTCGACTAGTATTGTAGTTTTTTTTTTTTTTTTTGAATGCTAACGAGATCCAGGATTCAGAAGGGTGAAGGCAAGCTTGAAGACTTTGATCCTGAGATCGGAAAGCGTAGAACATTTCCAAAGATGTCAGTTTCTGGAATGGAGGTTCCTGAAGAAATCAGTGAGCAAGAATTTCGAAGAGCATTCCTCGAGATGAAGGCTAAGGTGGACATTCTTTTTCAGGAGAGACAAGAACGGAAGGAACATGAAGAAGGTTCGTCGAAGCAAGAAGATCGCAAAGACATGAAAGGGAAACAACATGGAGATGGTGACAGGAAACCAGATCCACCCTCGTCTTCTTCTCCTCCCTCTTCTCCTTCTTCTCCATCTTCTCCTCATTCTATTTCTTCTAATCCTTTCAAGAGTGGGTATAAGCCTAAAATTAAATTGGATGTAAAATTTGATTTACCTAAATATTGTGGTGAACTTAATGCTGAAAAATTGATGATTGGGTTCACCGTTGAAGTATATTGTGAGTCCGTAACCCATGATGATGCTGATAGGATCCAATTAGCTACTCTTCTTCGCTTAGGAGGGTACGTACTTTAACTTGGTGGGGAGAGTAAGTTCAAGGCGTAAGTTTCACAACATGGTAGAGTCAGTTTAACTTGGGCAGAATTTATTAATGCTCTTAAGAAGCAGCTTTATCCCTTAGGACATATGCAGCAATTAATGATGGATTGGCAAATGTTTAGGCAAGGGAAGGGTCAAACTGTCCAAGAGTACACCCATGAATTTAGGAAGAAGGCTATTGCTTTGAATGTTCCTTTGTATACCCAAGACACTTTGTTGAAGTACATAGGAGGTTTGCATTCGTACCTTAGGCATTCCATTTTGGTTTTGAACCCTTGTAATCTGGATGAAGTGTCTGTTCAAGCTATACACTTAGAGTCAAGGGGTAAAGGATCTTTCATTGACAAGTTTGGATGAATGACAAAGAATCTTCTAAGAAATGCAGACAGAAAGGAAGAAGACAGCTACATACCAAGAAGGATGAGAAACTTTCTTGCACTCATTGTGACAAGGAAGGTCATGATGAAGATCACTGCTGGAAGTTACATCCCGAACTGAGGCCTAAGTGGGCTCAAAGACGTAATCAGAAACAGAAGGGTAAGGACAAATCCACAAATGTTGTTATGGATCTTGGTTCAGATTCAGATGATGAGACTAAGATAACAGCAATGGGTCTAAAAGGTAAAGCTCCTATTTCTGGTGTTTCTGTTGGTAGTTGTGATTCTACTTCTACAGTTAATGATTTCTCTGAAGATGTGAAAAGGAATGAGCTTTTTCATTTAAGGGTTGTTGCTAAGAATAGTAAAATTGATGCACTCATAGATAGTGGATCTCAGGTTAATCTGATTTCTGAAAGTGTTGTAAAGAACTTGGGATTAAAAACTACACAACATAAGCAACCTTATCCACTAGGCTGGATTTGTGAAAAGGATAAGTTGCAAGTAACAAGACAATGCACCTTAAGGTTCAAAATCACTAGTAAATTTGTGGATGAAGTACAGTTTGATGTAGTTCCATTGGATATCTGTGGAATAGTGCTTGGTAGCCCTTATCTTTATGACAGAAAAGCAATCTTCTACAGGGAAAAGAATCATTATCACTTGTTTAAAGATGGCATTCAGTATATTGTACATTCTCACAGGATTAAGACTGATCGTTCTTTTGCAAAAATAGGGCAGTTAAAGAGGGTAATTAATGCAAGTAAAGAATTACTCTTATGTCTGTCAGTACAGGTGGTTCTACACTTGAACTTGGAGTAGCTAACCAGGGTCAGATGTTGCAGGATGCACTTGCAGTACAGCATGAGAAAATGATGATTGAAAGCATTGATGGTTCCTTGGGTAATAATGTTTCTGTTGTGAAGGATCAATATGTTGTTGACCTATTCTCTTTCATTTCTGCATTATTGTTCAGCTTGATGCTAGTCAATTTTTGTTGGTTAGTGGCTATGACAGTTGATGTAGATGCTTATGGAAGTGATAAAGTTATGTTTATGTTCAACAATATTGTTGCAGTCTTCATTGTGCTTGTGAGCCAGGTTTTCAGATGTACAGAGGATACAAGACAAGTGGGGAGGCCAAGTCCTCACTTAATGTCAGAGTAAATGCCACTTTTGGAGGTCCAAAAGTTTTCCAGTGGGGAGGCATGATCCGGGGGAAATTTTTTAGTGAAAATTGAAGTGTCTCATTTTTCTCCAGAATCTGCACCATCAAAAAGAGCTCAGCGTCCTGATTCCAACGCAACTCGAACGGAGCGAAAAGGAGTCTGTTTGCGCAAGTTATGGCCAGTCAAACCTCGGTTCAAACTGGTATCAGGGGCATCCAGAAGGCAAAAAAAATGACATCGTCAAAAGTTGTCAAAGTTGGCATCATCACGAAGAGCTCGTCGAGACGATTCCGACGATGTTCGTTTCGTCGAAATCCGACATCGTATGCTCAAGATACAGCTGGTCAAATTTTGTGCAAAGAATGTTGACTTTTGACCATACGGAATGCTGACGTCATCATTACGTACTGTACGGATAGAAAATGAACTAGTCAGACTCTAACATGTGGCATGCATAGACCAATCATAGAGTGACACGTGTCCTTCCGTACATACAGTCAGCGCACGCGTGGCAGTACAGTTGTCATCCTCGTCAGCGTTGAGGTGGCGGCACAGTCAGCATCCAGTCAGTAGTACGGAGTCCACATTATCATTTGGGTCAGTATGACACGTCAGCACTCTGTCGGCACAGTCAGCAATGAGTCAGCAGTACGGGCAGCACACAGTCAGCATCCTTGGCAAATCAGAGATCGACACGTGTCCCTTTATTTTCGGCGAAATTGATGGTTTGTTTTATCAAAAGTGTGGTTGGGGTTTGACCCCGCGACCTCTTCCATTATAGCCCTCCATTGCACCGTTGCACCACATCCGCCGGATTTACTAATTATAGACTGCGGTTGCTTTTGTTATATGTTTGGTGTGATGTTTGTTTTAAAAAAGAGGCCGACGGCCGAGAGTGGAACCCGGAACCGCCGGGCTCCCAAAATAGCTTATCACCAACGGGCCACCGAACAGTCTTTGTTTATTATTGGCGTCGGTTTTGTTTTATTGAGTGAATTGAAACCGAATGGTTTAAAATAAACTAAATTCCCCTAAATTATTAAACAATAATCCTTTCTAAGGACTAGATAAAAACCACCTTAAACTGTAAAAGCCCGAGAATGAATAATTAGGGGGCTTAATGTGATTTAACATAGATTAAGGGGGTTATTTTAAAGATTTTTATGTAAATCAAGGGAGATTTGAAGATTTTTTATGTATTTTGGAGAGATAAGGGGAACATTGTAAGATCTTTTGGTTAAGGGCCAAATTGGGTGAATTTTTTGTATTTAAAGGGGAGTGTGAGGTGAGAGTGATTATTAAGTTTTTTTCAGGTGATGAAGTCCTGATGCTAAGGTGACGAAAGAGAGGTCTTGTTGGAGATTTTCAAGTCATTCTTGCATGTTAGAGTGTCGTTACGCTGATGAAGTGCTTGGAGAATGGTTATGGTGCTATTGTAATTGATGGAGTTAATCGGATCGGTCTCTCTATTGGAGTGGACCTGGAGACGTAGTCCTTAGGGACGAACTTCGTTATCAACTGTTTTCACTTCTCTTCTTCTCTCTCTTTCTTTCGCTCATTTCCTTCCTTTTTGTTATAATCACCTTGTTATTACTTTCATTTTGTTATTTTCATAAGTTAATTTTGATTTAATTAACTTGGAATAATCATTGTAAAAGCATTGTAAAAGTTTAAGCATTCAATACTGCATATAGTCTAGATCCTATACAGATCACATCTCATCCACCCCTTCATTCAAATTTCATCCTTCACTTCACCAAACTTTGTAAAAAAATTGAATACACCAACACTTTGTGACTTAAAACATCTATCAAAACCAATCCCTAACTTGGCTATTTTTATGTGAAATGTATCCTTTTCCATGCATTTAGACAAGTTAGTTATCATCCTTGGACTAGTTCATCTTTAATGTCATGAGTCTACCCTAAAGATTTACAAGTTCATCAACATCCTTTATCCCAACATCAGAAATTCAAACTCAAAGTCAAAAGTCTTGTCCCAAAACATTTGCAAAGATCACTCTCCACATCACCCATCTTTTCATCCCCCATTATCATCATTGCTCCCAAAATACTTAGAGTGTCCCTTTTACCTATATTTGAGTCAACTAGAGAGTTCAAACATCACAAATCAAAACACAACTCTCCCAAAGCTGACATAAAATTTATGGCAAAGACGAGATCACAACACAAGAGAATCATGGAGAAAACCAAAGTTACATTTACCTCAAGTGATCCAAATCCTTTATAATTTGATCTGAGAAGTCAAGTTACCCCATCACAATGACCAAAATCACCATTAGAACCATATGAGATTGAAGATATCACAAACAACCCATTTGAACTTACTAGAGAGGAAATCATGGAACATCAAGCTTTTGAAAATGTGCTTCCAATTTCCCCAACATTCATTACACAAAATTTGACACAAGGCTTCACAACTCCATCACTAGGGTTAAATTAAACATATTTTCCTAGTCTTGCAACCAACCTTGCTAAATACTTTGGTCACACTTCACCATTTGATAGTAGCACACTCGTAAGTACTCTTGACACTAATCCCCCAGCTCCAACAACCACTTGAACACCTAGATTTGGTGCTCCTCCTGTTCCTGAAGATCCTAAACAACCATACACACCTCTTGAACTTCATTATTCCACAACCACTTCAACATATCAGGGCCATCATTCTTCATCTATGCCAACAAGTACCACGAGTGTGCACACCATCACAAAAATTAGTATAGTCCAAAGCAACACACAAGGGCGTGTCAATACTACATCACAGAGTTAACCCTTAACACAGATGAGGACATCTCTATCCAATCCTCTAATAAGTTCATCCATGCCATCGGTTTCACAAAAAATATCTACCTCATCCACTATCAATCCATCCCAAATCAATCCATTGGTTAAAAGTTTTGTCAACCCAAGAAATGCCTTGATCACGAATCCCTTATTTACATCTTTGGCACCAAGAAATCCTCAAGACATGGGACAAGTAAATCTTTTTAATCAATGGAAAAAAGGTCCTAGTGTGTCATTTCCATCACATAATCCTATCACACCATCCTCATCTTTTCTCATAGTCCCCTTTACTATGCAAAATCAAACAGGATCTCAAACATGCATTCCTCCACCACCATTTACTATCTTACCAAGAATTTTGAACCAAGCGAATCCCCAACATCTCATCACCAATCCATTACCCACTCAAAACATCAATATCCATAATCCTCCATTGACGTCCCAAAAACCACCTAATCCTACATTGCAAGCACATGCCTTAGCCTTACAACAAGCACAACAATTTTATCAACAAGTCGTTCATCAATAGCAACAACAGCAAGCAGCAGCACAACAAGCAACCTCAGCAGCACAACAAGAAACCTTAGTAGCACAACAACAACATCAACAACAACAAGCAGCCTTAGTAGCACAACAAATATCACAACAACAACAAGAAACTCTAGTAGCACAACAAAAATATCAAGCCCATCAAGCAGCTTTAGTAGCACAGCAACAACAATAGGGTTCCTATTATAATCCTCAATCAAACATGATCAATCCAAACACATTAGGAACATATACATCAATACCCCAATCACCTTCATTGAATCTTACCCCACCATACACACCATACAACTCATCTATCATCCCACCATATGTTCCTCCACCAAATCTGCAAGATGATCTATCATCGCAATTGAAGGCATTATCACAAGAAATGAAAAACCTTCGCATGGTCAAGGAAAAGAATCCCCATACATATAACTTGTGTCCATATCCATTCGATCGAAACATCACAATGGTACCATTTCCTCCTGGACTTGAAATCCCCAAATTCGATAAATACAAAGGGAGAGGAAATCTTGTGGACCATATCAAAGAATTTAACATCATGTGCATGGAGGTAGCCTACAATGACTCTTATCTAATGCATCTCTTCCCTCAAAGTTTAACAGGTCCTATTATGGATTGGTTTTCACATCTACCTCCCAGTATCAAAAATTTTCAAGAAATTAGTGATAAATTCATCAATCACTTCTCCTTCAATCTTGACATGGATGTTAGTCTAAAGGAATTGTATACTCTTAGATAAAACAAAGGGGAAACCTTCGCTAATTTCTTACAACAGTGGAGACAAAGAGCTAGAAGAACAAATGGCCTCTTCCTGATGAACAACAAGTGGAAATTATCATAGCCAATCTAGACCCAGAATTGTCCTTCCACTTGAAAATGCAGTGCATCACATCATACGACGAGCTTCTCCCTAGAGCCCTCAACATTGAGAGAGCTCTAATCTCACAGGGAAATACTCAAGCTTACAAAGGCAATCGTCCATCAACCAGTTCAAAAGATAAGCCTCATGTCTGGGCTAAGGACAAAAATGTGACAAATGATGGTGTGGTAGATGCTAAGGTAATCTTAAGTGCTCTTAAACCAAATAACAATCAGGTTGCTAACATCCAACCAATTGTGCAACAAATGACACCTCCTCAGAACAATCAGATCAACAACACTGACATGCAACAAAGGCGAACCCTTAACAAGAATACTTATCCTAAACGCAAGTACACACAGCTATTTGAACCCATTGAGACTATCATGAAAGAATTAGTAGAGTCAAATCTGATCACACTTCCCAACTTTTAAAACTACCAAGAACCACAAGAGAAACCATCCTGGTACAATGAGAAGGACCTTTGTGACTCTCACAAGATCAAAGAACACAAAATGAAAAACTGCATGAGGCTCAAAAACATCACCCAAGACCTCATAGAAAATGACACCATATCTATCAAAGTACCATCTGGGAACTAGGATCTTAAGATATACAAGAACCCTATGCCAAATCATAACAAAGTAAACATTACTGGAAAAGTTAAGGATTATACGAATGTGCAACACACCTATTCCAACGTGGTTACTTCCTATGATAGTGTCATCACTGTCATCACCATCAAAGGGCATAGTGCAGAGTGTGGATTCACCACATGATGTGTTAAAGTCACCATCCAAGGAGTCCCACCCCAATCTAGGGCACAACCTACTCAGCCAGCAACAAATACCAACAAGTACAATCTCTTAGAACAGCTCAAGAAGACTCCTGCACAAATATCAATCCTAGAACTATTCAGGCCATCACCTAAACATAGGGAAATCTTAGAGAAAGCCTTGTCAGAGTCATCTGTTCCCAAGGATGTTGATACTAATTAGTTTCAAGCTATAGTAGGGCATATTGCTATTCATCTTCTCACCTTATCTGAGCAAGATCTACCATCACAACCATCTCATAACCGTGCTTTACACCTTGAGGTTATCATTCATAAGAACAAGGTCAAAATATTCTTAGTAGATGGAGGTGTTGGATTGAACATTTGCTCCCTCCAATTGATCAAAAACTTGGGCTATTCAAAGGATACTATTGAAAGGACAAAGAGTACCACCATCAAGGCATATGATGACCAAGAATGGGTATCACAAGGTATCATTGTACTTACTATCCAAGTAGGCCCTCTCATTGCAGAAACCACATGTCAAGTATTGGACCTTGATCTTCCCTATAACATACTGCTTGTTCGACCCTGGATCCATGCTCTAAAAGTTGTAGCCTCAACTTATCATCAATGTGTGAAGTTTGCTTTCGAAGGCAGAGATATTAATATTCATGGAGATCCTGATCCTTTCTACTACTGCAAAATCCTTGAAGCCAAGTTCTATAAAATCCCCCAAATACCTAAAAATGATGAAGGGCCTATACCTCCACCTCATTTGTTGACCCATCATCCCTTACATCTACTTCTAAAACAAAGTCACTTGTCATGAAGAACATACCTAACATCAAAGCAATGATTCAAGATGATGGTTGTGGGAACTACAAGCTAACGAAGAGCACCTTTGTCTTGGGAGAACTACCTACTTCTCCTCAATCTCATGGGAAACCTACAACTAACAGCAAAGAAATTGAAACTATAAAGATGGCAACTACTACCTTCACCAAGTGGGGGGATTTGAATCAGGAAAATGTCAATGAGGAAGATATGTCTAAAATTCTCTACCAAGATGAACGACCCATCCCAGCTCTCCCTATGGAAGATGATAACAAAGGCTTGTAGCTCATGAAAGGGATGGGATATAACAAGAATGAAAAGCTAGGACAAAATGATAATGGTATACTATAACCCATCATTCCTAAGAAATGATTAAAGTGTTAGGGTTCAAAATGGCAGATATCTAACAATTAAATGCAGATTTAATTAATAAACAGAGAAACTAAAGCACACATAGAATAAATTATAACACAAAGAATTTAACGTGGTTCAACCAATCTGGGCTACATCCACCAAACCGCAGCCATCCAATGATTTTATTATCCAGTGCAAAAACCTATTACAATCTTGTGAATAATCATTTTTTTTATCACACTATAACCCCCATCTGAACCCCTTTTTAACAAGCTTAGAAGCTTCCAGATTAGGGCTCTACAAAATCGGGTTTTTTTCTTTTTTTTGTTGATTTTTCCCTTTTTCGGTGACGACGCAAAAAAGTAGGAGGAAAATTTTTCTCAAGGGCTGCCGCCCCTGAACCCCCGCCTAGGCCCAGCCCAACCCCGGACCCTGGCAAGGATACATGCCGAGGTGTACATTATTACATGATAAGTCGCCACATACAAACAATCTCCCACTTGGAGACTAATCAGGCTCCACACCAACACAATCTCCCACTTGGAGACTGATCCTGGACGACACTGCTACACTTACAGCTCCCACTGGAAATAAGTACCTTGGACCCTGTTACTCTGTTATACTTGAATTCAACCTTGAAGGCCAAGCGAATCTGAAGAGGAGCTCAGCTTCTCCCTTGTCACCGTCTTCGTAAAAATATCCATTGGATTGGCATCTGTATGTATCTTGTCCAACTTGACCTATCCATCCTCCAACACCGACCGAATAAAATGATATCTCAACTATATGTGTTTCATTTTAGAATGCAAGGCAAAATTCTTTGCAAGATGTATAGCACTCTGACTATCTGTAAACAAGTAATTTCCAGCCTGTTGTTTTCCCAACTCATCCATGAAAAGTTGCAGCCATATCATCTCCTTTGCCGCCTCTATTGCAACAACATACTCTGCCTTTGTTGCAGCAACATACTCTGCCTCTATGGTGGATAAAGCAACCACCTTTTGCAATCGAGAAATCCAACTCACTTTTGTCCCACCAACTGTAAATACATAACCTGTGGTACTCCGCCTGGTATCTACATCCCCTACCAAATCTGAGTCAACATAGCCTTTTAAATTAGTATTAGAGCACCCAAAACATAAATATTTATTGGATGTACCTCTCAAGTACCTGAGAATCCATTTTACCGCATTCCAATGCTCAACTCTGGGATGACTCAAATACCTGCTAACAACTCCTATGGCATATGCAATATCCAGTCTCGTGCATACTATGGCATACATTAAACTACCTGCAGCTGAAGCATATGGTACCTTGGACATTTTTTCTTCCTCCTCTTGTGTCTTTGGACACATATCCTTAGTCAATTTAACATGACTAGGCAAAGGTGTGCTGACAGCTTTTGCATTCTCCATATGAAATCTCTGCAACACCTTTTCAACATAATTAGCCCGAGATAAAAACAATTTTCTGTTTTTCCTATCTCTACAAATTTTCATACCAAGGATTTGTTTTGCTGCCCCCAAATCCTTCATAGCAAAATATTTTGCTAACTGTTGTTTTAGCTCACTTATGTGATCCATGTTAGACCCTACTACAAGCATGTTATCAACATATAAACATAAAATAATGTAGCTGCCATTATCCAACCTCTTAAAAATAAACACACAATGGTCGAGCTCATACCCTGGCCGTAGCCTTGCTCAGCCATAAACTACCAAATTTCAAGTACTATTGCAGGTGCTTGCTTCAAGCCATATAAATCCTTTTCTTCAATCTCAATAATTCAGTTTCTCCTTACCTTTGACCTCAAATCCTTGTGGTTGTTCCATTATATACTTCCTCTCTCCAAATCACCATGGAGAAGGTTGTTTTAACATCAAGTTGTTCTAAATGCAAATCTTCAGCAGCCACAATACTTAAAACAATATGAATAGAAGTCATTTTAACAACTAGAGAAAAAAATTCATCAAAATCAATACCCTTTTTCGATGCAAATCCTTTACAACTAATCTGGCTTAAAATCTCTTCTTACCTCCATCCTCCTCTTTCAGCCTATAAACCCATTTGTTTGGTAAAGCCTTTTTACCTACAAGCAACTTGCATAATTCCCAAGTCTCATTTTTCAACAAGGAGTCCATTTCTTCTTCCATTCCATGCTCCCAGTGAACCTTGGTATCCACCTGCATAGCTTCATCATAATATTCTAGTTCACCAGCATCAGTTAACAAAATAGTATACAAAGAAGGAGAGAATCTTTCTGGAGGTCTACTTATCCTTGAAGATCATCTAACATTCACAGGAGTTTGTGGTATTTGTTGTTGTTGTTGCCCAGCATGAGGAACCACTAAAACATCATTTTTTGGAATATCATCCAACACTACATAATCATTTTCTTTCTTCTCATGCTGTAGCAACAGATCTTTGTACAAAACTTTCTTATTGAATATGACATCCCTACTTCTCACAATTTTTTGATTTTCAAAATCCCAAAGCCTATAACCAAATTCATCAATGCCATATCCAACAAACATACATTTCTTTGATTTTGCATTAAGCTTGGTTCTATTTTCATAATCTACATGTGCAAATGCTTCACAACCGAAGGTTTTGAGAAAAGAATAACTCTCCTTCTTACCTTTCCATGCTTCCTCTGGAATACCACAACCCAAAGGATTAGAGGGACCTCAATTAATTAAATAAACAACAGTGTTTACAGTCTCTTCCCACATTTTTAAAGGCAGCCCAACATGCAATCCCATAGTCCATGCATGCTCCGTTATTGTTCTATTCATGCGCTCAGCCACTCCATTTTCCTGTGGAGTCCTTGGAACCATTTTATGCCTACGAATACCATTAGAGGAACAATAATCTTCAAACTCTTTGCTGCAATACTCACCACCATTATCAGATCTAAGACATTTTAGCTTTTTACCCGTCTCATTCTCAACCAAGCTTCTCCATTTTTTAAAGGTTTCAAATACATTAGATTTATGCCTAAGGAAATAAATCCATACCTTCCTAGTTGCATCATCAATTAATGTAACATAATATAGAGAGCCACCAAGAGAAGATACCTAAGATGGTCCCCATACATCCGTATGCACAAGCTCCAATTTCTCTTCTTTTGCTTCCCATCCTCGAGAAAACTTACTCTCTTTTGTTTTCCATACACACAACTTTCACAGAAATCCATATTAACACATTTTAGACCTAGTAAAACATTATTTGAATGAAGTAATTTCATACCTTTTGCACTCATATGCCCAAGTCTATTATGCCACAATGTTGATTCAGAGTCCATAGCAACTGTATGATCTTCTACCTGCTAAACTGCAACAACTGTTCCTGAACATTGACCTTTTTCCATAACAATTAAAGTAGAAGGAACAGTATGACCTTTACAAAGATATAAGGTGCCTAATTTCACACCTTTTGCTACCACTAAGGCACCATTTGTGACCTTCCAATTTTTATCACTAAATGTAACACAACCTTCATCATCTAGTTGCCCTGCTGAAATTAAATTTTTTCTTAACTTTGGAACATGCCTTACCTCATGTAGTAGCCAATGATTCCCATTCTGCAACTTAAGCTTGATTCTTCCCTTTCCAACAATCTGACAGGGTTCGTTATCTCCTAAATAAACTAGCCCAAAATCCCCTTGGACATAATCAAGAAAATAACTTCTATGGGGGGTAGCATGAAATGAAACCCCTGAATCTAACACCCAAGAATCATCAAGATTATCAAGGAAAGAATCAAAGCATCCTCATCAGATTTATTACTTACCACATTTGCCTCTTTACTTCCTTCCTTTTTGTCTCCTTTATTTTTCTGAGACAAGCAATCTTTTCTTTTTAAATGACCTCGCTTACCATAGTACCAACAATCCCTCTTGTCTCTAGATTGGGACATTTTGTCCTTTGATTTTCCTCGTGGCTTCCCATGATTTCTAGAATTGTTTCCTCTCTCCTTTGTTTTGCCCCTGCTTTCTGCATTCAAAACACTACCTCATGTGGATGTTCCACCAGCTTTCCCTAATGCACTTCCCCACCAAAATAACACCAACAACATCATCAAATTTCAATGTATTTGAACTAAAATGCACTGCTAATAGCCATTACCAAGCTATTCTAGCTTTCAGGCAAAGAACACAAAATCAAAAGAGCCCTAACTTCTTCATCAAAGTTTCCTTTTACAGAAGTTAATTGACTGGTGACTATATTAAACTCATTTAAATGATCAGTAATTGACCCACCTTCTACCATTTTCATATTAAATAAATGTTTCATAAGAAATACCTTATTTGAAGCAGAAGGCTTTTCATATAACTTTTCCAGGGTCTCCATCAACTCTTGAGTTGTCTTTGTTGTTGTAATATTGAACGCCACCGATTGTGCTAGGCATAAATGAATACTACCAAGAGCCTTTCTATCCAAAATATCCCAGTCCTCATCAGACATTGTTGCGGGTTTCTTGGTTTTCCCTTCCAATGGCCACCATAAATCCTTCTGATAGAGATAGTCCTCCATCTACATCTTCCATAACTAATAGTTCTTCCCATTAAACTTCTCAACCTTCTTACCCTTGTCTACCATTACTCCCACTCAACCATGAGACCTTCCTACAAACAATAATCAAAAAACACAACCCGCTCTGATACCACTTATTAGGGTTAGAAATGACAGATATCTAACAATTAAATGTAGATTTAATTAATAAACCGAGAAACTAAAACACACAGAGAATTTAACGTGGTTCACCCAATCTGGGCTACATCCACCAAACCGCAGCCATCCAATGATTTAATTATCCAGTGCAAAAACCTATTACAATCTTGTGAATAATCATGTTTTTATCATACTGTAACCCCCATCCGAACCCCTTTTTAACAAGCTTAGAAGCTTCCAAATTAGGGTTCTACAAAATCAGGTTTTTTTCTTTTTTTGTTGATTTTTTCCTTTTTCGGTGACGACGCGAAAAAGTAGGAGGAATTTTTTTTTCGAGGGTTGCCACCCTTGAACCCTGGCAAGGATACATGTCGGGGTGTACAATATAGCATGATCAGTCGCTACATACCAACGTAGAGAATCTTGGCCTAGGTTGTACTACTAGCAAGGTCATGCTTATTGGCAAAGGTACTTACGCTAAACGAGTTGAGGCTTCCTCTTGGTCATCTAGATCATGTGATACAACCTTAGATGACTTCCCCCTTGATGTTGCTGACCTATTCGAAAAAAACACCCTCTTCATGATATTCGTTGCATCCTTTGCTCTGAGCAATCAACCAACTGAAATATGCCTAGTCTACCCACAACTCATTGACATGGACCAACAAGGACCACCAATTCTTGATTTATTCAAAAATGATGAAGTGATCTCGAAATTCATGGGACTCTATGACAACTTACCAAGGGAAGATCATAAGGAAGGTTTTGACATAGAGCTAGATACAAAGGAATACTATGGGGAAATGATTGAATCCTTCAGTCGCAAAATAGATGAAATTCAATTATCATGCGGATCTCTAAGTGAAAACCACACTGTGGCACTTTCTGATCCTAATAAAGTAAAAAAATAAAGGATGCATCTAATGGTGAAAACCTCTCTAAGGCACCCAAGGATGAAAGATTCAATATCCCTCTTAGTGTAATACATCCAAAAAAGTCAGCAGTACTCAAAAAAAAGGCCATGCCAGTCAATGTGGGTACCGAAGAAGCACCTCAAATCACTTTCTATGTTGAATCCTTGTTGGATGAAGAGAAAAAGAACCTGGCAACCTTCCTGAAAGAGCATAGAACTAACTTTGCATGGTCATACACAGATATGCTAGGCCTCAACCCAGAAGTGGTTGTACATTACTTAGCAATCTATCTTGAAGCTAAGCCAATTAAACAGAAATTAAGAAAGATGCACCCTCAGATAGCACTCTTGGTCAAACTAGAATTGAAAAAGCTTCTTGATGTTGGATTCATCTGACCAATAGATTATCCTAAGTGGGTTTCAAATTTGGTACCAGTCTCAAAACCTACTAGGGGCATCATAATATGTACTAACTTCAGAGACCTAAACAAGGCGTGTCTGAAGGATGATTTCCCTCTTCCTAATATTGACCTCATTGTATACTTAATAGTTGGGCATGAAATGCTACCACTTATGGATGGTTTTTCAGGCTACAATCAAATCATAATTGCCAAGGAAGATCAACATAAACCTGCATTCACTTTTCCATGGGGAACCTGTTAGAGTAATAAGGCATCTCACTTAATTAATTTAATCATATTGGTTAATTAATTAAGTCACTTATTACTTTAGGTTTACTTAAGCTAAACTCTGGCACATTAATAATTAATTATATTAATTAATTATTAAGTGTGCACACTAAAGTTTTCCTTTTTAGGTTTTCTTTAGGGTTTCATGATCTCCTTCATAAGGATTGATCTCATTGTAATTATTTACACATTCAATAATCAATATTCTGGTTTTGCTTGCACATTCTTTCTTGAGGTTTACAAAACATCTTCGTTGGTTCTAAATATTTTTTGTACATGATAAGTGATTGCATGTAGGTGAATCTTGGGGACTGTGAAGTTGGGTTGGTCAACTTCTACATGGTATCAAAGCTCCAAACCTATGGCTGACTATTTGTGATTTGAAGATATTCTCTCACAATATCTTTTTCTATACAAGGGTTTCAAGTTAGGCTATTTTTTTATGGATCTGGGGGTCGCCTAATTTTTTGGGCATTTTTGGACAAAACGGGGACCTCACCATTGAGTCTGTAGAGCCCAAAAACCCCTATTTTCATATAAAATTTATCCATTTTGGACACAGTTGATCTTTGAGGAAAAAAATTGCCACAAGGTCATACGGCCCCAGGGCATGTTTCACGAGGTGAATTTTTCTAAATTGTGTGGCTGGGCTCATAAGGGGTCTCATTACCCCTGCATCACCCAAGGCTACCAAAGAGTCACCTACCACCAACGTAGACACCCTCCAGCCCATCACACTTCACTCCACCACCCAAGGCCTCCCACCAACCACCTCTCTAGCTACACCACCATCTATCACTTCCATATCATTGCCACTCCTAGGCTTCAAAATTTCAAGGCCCTGTAGAAAGTTCCAACGAGGTCACATTAGTGACCTGAGCCCAACACCCACTCAGCCCCGCTAGGTTTCTTAGCCCCTATTACAACGGGATAATGACCAGAGCTGTCGGGCTAGCCTTAGCCCCCAGACCGGGTCATGTGGGTGACCACGCCAACCCCCCTAAGGATTTTTTGCACCCATTTAGTCTCAAAGTGCCCTTTACAGGATTTTTCTTTTGGTGTAACTTTGCAAACTGAGGCTCATTTTCAAAAACAAGATAGCCGGAAAGCTGGTTCAACAAAATCTCACAATGGTGGAGGCTTGGATTTTTGATCTTTGTTGTCTTTGATTCCTTTTCACTTAATGTGCTATAAGTTGTTATTTTCACTCGGTGAGGCGAACTTTTAAGGCCTTGACTGCTTTCTCTCAAGAAAAATAGTGTTGGAAAGTCGGGTTCAATGTTTCCTACAATGCATCTCAAACCTATTTTTTCAAAAAATTACCAAGTATATCTAATATTCTTATTTGATCTCAGCCTTTTACTCTTTTCAAGGAATGACACAGATGAGGCTTGAGGATATCTGATTAACTTTGTTGAAACATACTTTATCTGACCTCATATTCATTTGAACCCACTGAGACCTGACTTAATTTTGCTCTGCGAAGTAGGATACTATGAGAGGGTTTCAGTTAGAAAATGAGCTTATTAGCTTAAATCCTAGGGATTTTGACAACATCCAGGAGTTTTTCACCAAACTCAAATCTCTTAGATTGCAGGTGTCACAATGTGGTGTTCAAAAGGAAGACTCTTAGTTGATATTGTCCATTCTTTCTAAGCTTGGACAAGATTATTCAATTTTTGTATCTACCTTTTATGCCACTAGGGATGCTCTTGGTACGAGATTCACAATGCCATCTCTTGATGACTTACCTTCATCTCTCACTCAAGAGCAAGCTAAGTTAGCTAGCATGGGCATGGTGAAACCTTCTTCATCATCTCAGGCACTCATTGCATCTCAGGAGCCTAGAGATCAAAAGGCTTCTACAGGAAAAGGCAAGAAATAGAAACAAAAGGATTCCAAACCTCATGAGCAGTAGAAGGAGTCCTTGGATTCATCCTCCTCTACAGGGAAATCATCTAGGAAGGAGAAGGGTCCATGACATAGTGCAAGAGGGAAGGACATTCAGAACATAATTGCTACAAGAAGGACATTGACGAGCTAAAGCATCTTCTTCAAAAACATCAAATTGATTTGCCTTCTAGGATGTCTACATCATCTTCTTCTCCTCATTCTTCTTCTTCAGAGCAGCATGACAGGGGCATAGCTATTTTACATCCTTCATCAAATATTAAGGGACATTCTCTTTGTGCTACTTTAGGTCTTGGATTAGGGAGATGGCTTCTAGATTTAAGAGCATCTCATCGTATGGCATCTTCACAGTCTATGTTCACTTCCTTTGAGCCTTGCACTATGTCTCTTATTTTGATGGGAAACAATACTTACATGAGTGTTATAGGGAAGGGGTCTATTAGTTTTGGGGATAATACCTTTAATTATGTCTTATGTGTCCCTCACTTGACAAACAACCTCCTTTCCATATATCAAATCGCACATGGAGGCAATAAGAGATCTGTGGAGTTCACACCTGATTCAGTTATCATCAAAGACTTGGAGAGTAGAGCAGTTATTGCTACTAGGGTAGTGGATCACTCATCTTGCTTGTATTCCTTTACCGATTTTTCTACTTATGGTGCTTTTTTTCCTATAGTTGTTCATCACACTTCTAGTCTGAATCATCATTCAGAGGAGACATTTGGCTTCTTGAAAATTGGTGTTCTCACTTTGGATCCTATTCTCGAGCCTTTCATTCCATCTCCTCCACCTTTTGTTGCTATTATTGTGGATACTAATGTGGCTTCTTCTGTTTCAGTGCAGTAGGATCCAGTTGATCATTCATCTTTGGAGGTTTATGTTCAGTCTTCACCTACTTTGACTTCTTCATTGGTTGAGGTAACACCTACTTCTATGGAGACATCTTGGGCTACACCTACTTCACCTTCAGAGATTGCATTCATACGGCCTCTTCCCTCACACTTCTTTCAAGAGATGTAGTTTCTTCAGTCTTTTTGGAGCTACTTCATTCTGGGGGGATTTGTGGTCTCTTCATTCCTCTCTTCTGGGGGGGTTCTTTCATGTATCTTTGTGATAGATGGTGTCCTTTGGGGGTCTTATGGAGTCCTCCATCTTTCATCACTTAGTTGTTTTTTGCATTCTATTTTGGGGAGTTTTGTTCCCACGTGGTTTTCTCCTTTACCCTGTTTGATTGAGTTTGCATTGCATTTGTACATGGGTACCTGATCAGGCCTTATTGTCGGGACCCATCTTTGCTTTCATGCACCTTTTTCCTAGTTTTTTAGCTACTCCCTAAGTTCATCTTAAGGGGATGTTAGAGTAATAAGGCATCTCACTTAAATAATTTAATCATATTGGTTAATTAATTAAGTCACTTATTACTTTAGGTTTACTTAAGCTAAACTTAGGCACGTTAATAATTAATTATATTTATTAATTATTAAGTGTGCACACTAGGGTTTTCCTTTTTAGGTTTTCTTTAGGCTTTCATGATCTACTTCATAAGGATTGATCTCATTCTAATTATTTGCACATTCAATAATCAATATTTTGGTTTTGCTTGCACATTGTTGCTTAAGGTTTACAGAACATCTTCTTTGGTTCTGAATATCTATTGCACGTGATAGGTGATTGCATGCAGGTGAATCTTGGGGACTGTGAAGTTGGATTGCTCAACTTCTACAAAACCTGTTATTGGAACGTGATTCCATTTGGGCTAAAGAATGCAGGAGCAGCCTATCAAAGGGCCATGACCCTCATCTTCCATGACATGATCCACAAAACAATCGAAGATTATGTGGATGATATTTTGGAAAAATTAAAGAAATTAAGTGAGCATATACAAGTCCTAGGACCCATCTTTGACAAGTTGGAAGAATACAAAGTAAGACTAAATCCAAAAAATTGTGTCTTTGGGGTCACATCAGGGAAACTTCTTGTATTCATTGTCTCACAAAGAGGGATAGAAATTGATACATCAAAGATAAAATCAAAGAAAATGAGAGGGTTACAAGGAAGGTTGTAGTCCATCAAAAGGTTCATAGCACAAATATCAGACAAGATACACCCTTTCTTGCATCTTCTCAATAAAGGGATAACCTACAAGTGGGATGAGAAGTGTGATAAAGCTTTCCAATAGATCAAATACTATCTACTGATACCTCTAGTGCTCATGCCACCAATACTGAATAAGCCACTGATCCTATACATCTTAGCAACACCAGCAGCATTAGGAGCTCTTTTGGCACAACATGACGAAAACATAAAGGAAAGGGCTATCTACTACATCAGTAGGACTTTGGTGGGATATGAAATGAATTATTCACCTATTGAGAAAGCATGCCTAGCAGTAGTTTTTGCTTCACAAAAGTTCAGGAAGCACATGTTGTCACATCAAATCAAGCTCATTTCAAATATCGATCCACTCAAGTACCTATTATCCAAAGCAACTCTCACGGGACGAATGGCTAAATGGGTGATGATCCTAATAGATTTTGACATAGAGTATGTAGAGCACAAGGCAATCAAAGGGAAAGTGATCGTAGACCAACTAGCCAAAGCACCCATCTATGTTGAGAACCCTCTGATATCTGAGTTCCCTAATGAATTTGCATTCCTTATCAATCTCATAGCTCAGTGGAAGATGTACTTTGAAAGATCATTCACCCAAAATGGATTAGGAGTAGGAATTCTTTTCATCACCCCTCAAGGTGATTGCATCCCAAAATCCTACAGGCTACCATTCCCTTGCACTAACAACATTGTTGAGTATGAAGCTCTAATCACAGCTCTATGGATAGTGGTTCAGTGGCAAAACAAGAGGTGAAATTCTATGGAGACTCACAGCTAGTCATCAACCAAGTCAATGATGACTATCAAACTAAAGACAACAAGCTCACTCCTTACAAAAAGTAGGTGGAAAATCTTAAAAATCTTTTCATAGACATAACTTTTGAGCAAATTACTCACATGAACAACAAAGCAGCAGACGCCATGGCAACAATTGGATCACTGCTAGACATGTCGAACAACATCCTCCAATGTGAATTCTTGGTAGAACAACTTCTCATACCAACTTTCAAAATCCCTTAATTCAAATTTGTGTGTGTCATTTTTGGTCTTGGATCCTCATGGTATCATGACATCTTTATCTACCTTAGCAAAGGAACCCTCCCATCTAACATCACCTCAAACCTTTAAAAGACCTTCGTTAAAAAGGCATCCTGATTCATGATCCTAGGTGATACCCTTTACCATTGAAGCATCGAGGGAACATTACTCTGATGTCTTCACTAAGAGGAAGCCTTGACTGCTTTAACAGAAGTACACAATGGCATGTGTGGATACCACTCTAGCGATATGAATTTAGCTAAGAAACTGTTGAGGACAAGGTACTATTGGCCAACCATGGAAAAGGAATATCATCAGTATGTGTAGAAGTGTGTCCAGTGTTAATAGCATGGAGATTTGATTCATGCTCTAGCTCAAGAGTTGCAACCCATGATCACACCTTGGCCTTTCTCACAATGGGGACTTGATCTCATAGGAAAAATCACTCCCACCTCATCCAACGACCACAAGGTTATCATAACTACCACTGAGTACTTTACTAAGTGGGTCGAAGCCATTCCTATGACCTACATAAGAGGGAAGAAAATTGCAAAGTTTATCCAAAATTACCTTCTCTGTCGTTATGGTGTTCCACAAACCCTAATCTCAAACAACGGAACACCTTTTAAGAATCATGATGTGAAAGATCTATGCCAAAGATTCAACATCCAACACCAATTCTCTACCCCATATTATCCCCAAGGTAATGGCCAAGTAGAGGCTACAAACAAAACTATCCTGAAAATCCTAAAGAAAATAGTAAACGAAGTTGGTCGTGATTGGAATTTGCAACTCAATCCCACTCTCTAGGCTTATCAAACTAGTATCCACACGCCAACAGGTGCAACTCCTTTCTCCCTAGTCTTTGGATCTGAATCCATCTTGCCTATTGAGGTTGACCTCCCATCATTATGAGTGTCGCTAAAGAGCCTGATCACTAATGAAGAATACAAAGTATCTTGGTTGAACGAGTTAGAGTTCCTGGACAAGCATCGTCTTGATGCTCTCAATCACTTGCAAGTGTATCAAAACCGATTGAAACCAAGCTATAACAAGAGGATCAAATGTTGGTCTTTCTAGATAGGGGATCTTGTCCTAAAGCAGAATCAGAAGAACCTTCTAGACCAAGACAGCAAAGGGAAGTTTGAGCCTAACTGGTTGGTTCCTTTCATCATCACAACAAGCTATGGATCAGGAGCATACCAACTATCAACGTCTAAAGGTGAACCCTTGCAGGAGCCAAGTAACAACTTGCATCTCAAAATAAATTAAGCCTAGTCTTGAAGGGTATAAATCTGAAAATATAAAAAAACCAAAAACTAATCAAAATCCAAAAAAAAAGGATTGAAAAAGTAAAGAAAAAAAATCGTCCTCTAGTGAAAACCACTTCGGTGGCACTTTGATCAAGTACCTTGGTGAAAACCTGGCAAATAGGCACCTTGCATAAATAAAGCAACTCCATTTATTCTTTGGCTCTTTGGTCCTATCATTCTTTGCACTGCCATTCATCCATCGCTTATTTGTGTCCTTATCATAGCTTGGCACTATGAAGTATCGCAATCCCTTTAGTACTACTTGGCATAATCCAAAGGTCAATTTTTCCTACCTTTATCAAAGTATTCTAACATATCATGCTGGGGGAACTTCATCACGAATCATATAGAGTTCTTGTATATCTTAAGGTCATCAAAAAATTCACAAAATCTTATTGGAAAACCCCAAAAACATTCATAAAATGTTCATCAAAAAATCCAAAAACATTTACAAAATCCTGTACAGCTAAAATCCAAAAACATTCAGAAAATTGTAAAGGAAAAATCCAAAACATCCAAAACACATCAAAATCCCTAAAAAGGTCAAACATCAAAAATCCAAAAATTAGTACCCTTGTCAAGCTATGTTGTCTCTGAGCTTGAACGTAGGCAAGTCCATCATTGATGTTCCCCCAAGACACTCTAGGCTAGTCCTTTAAGAGTTCATCGTAATAAACTGACTCTCTCTAAACTGTTCATATATCATCTTGTCAATAAGTCGAGTCAGTCGAACTACATGGTCTTTGAGTGTATAATGTAGGAAAGGCTTATCTTTGATCAACCCCCAAGACCCCTAGGATAGGTCTTTACGTTAGGTTCTTGGTCAGAAAAATCTCAAAAATACAACATCCAAATATCTTAGAAAAGCCCAAAACATTTGTAAAACTTAGAAAATCCCAAAACATCTGTAAACTTTCAAAAATTCCTAAACATTTGTAAAACTTGGAAAATCCAAAAACATTCATAAAATATCAAAAAATCCAAAAACATCCAAATTTTAGAAAATCCAAAAATATCCAAATATCGGAAAATCAAAAACATCCAAATATTAGAAAACACAAAAACATTGGAAAATTATAAAACACAAAAACATTTGAAAATGGAAAACCTAAAAACATCGAAAAATATTCAAAAATCCCTAAATAGCCTCAAATATCTTGTAGAAAACCCTAAAACAGCCTCAAATAACCGAAAACAAAAACATTCGCATAAACTTTCAAAAAGACCAAAAACAACCTCAAAACATTTTAAAATACCAAAAACACTGAAACATTCCAAAAATTCAAAACCATCCACCCCATCTCACTTTCACCTGCAATAAACCTCCATCCATAATAAATCGATCGTCACCTTCAACCTTTGGCGAAACAAATAGGAAACAAGTGTAGCAAGTCGTAAAGTGTGAACCTAAGTGTCAAAATCTAAAGTCTTGGTCATAGGTAAATACGTCAGTGAAGTTTATATCAATAGCTCATCTTAGTATAATCATCCTAACATCAAAAAACCATCTGATCAACATGTCCTAGGATGTATCCTTCCTGTGATGGACATCAGTATCAGAAATCACCTTAGCTAAATTAAACAGGCAAGAGATATAGATAATATTGACTATTTGTCTTTGATCTTTTCTTACGATTTATCTTAATGACCCATTTTGAGGACCTCTCGATGATGTCTATCAAAATGATTTAGAGAGAAAGGAATGGGGCATCGATCATTATCTTTTGTTTGTTGTGCTTATGGATACTCTTGTAAAATAATATTGGCACATACTTGCTTAGTTGTGTGTGGGAAGGTTGTTTGGGGTATGTTGTTGACTATTGCATATGCTTTGGTCCAATGTGTTCTAAGCTTCTAACTTGCATTCCAATGAGGTTTCAGTATGTCAAGGTGTGAACAAGAACTATCTTATCTATTTGTCTAGTCAAAGTCCATTAAACTAGATACAACGTCGTCCTAGTTATCAATACCTTGATGCATCGTGTCTATGTGTTATATCAAATAATAAGGAACGACGAAAAATCCCACTCCCAAAATATGAGCAACTCATCATCTTGCATTCATCTTCATTTTGTATTTTATCATCACCATCTCTAATAAAGTCTCGATGGATCAAATACTTGTTGGATCTTTTGAAGCAATCATCAAAATCAACGATCATTCATTATTTATTCTTTTATCTTCTCTCTATGCTAACCTAGTATCATAACAGTCAACAAAAACATCATCAAATGCATCCATCCTACATCCACAAGTCATCATAATACATGCATCTCATAATCATAGCATAATCATAAAACATCCATCTCATAATCATATCACATCATACATTTTGCATTATCATTTGAGTTGTGATGAATAATATAGATTTGTTATTCTAAGCATCTTAAATCGTTGCATCACATATCATACACATGCATTGCATTATCATTCACATCCATATGCATACATGATCATCTAATCATAAAATTGCATAGAAAATACACAAAAATAAATGCATCCACATCATTTGCATTCATTCCATAGCATATCGTGAAAAGGTACTAAAAAGGAGTATAACATTGCATCCATATCATATCATGATCATTGCATATCGCATAGGCATAAGTAAAGTGCATCCATACATGATCAATATCATATCATATGCATCATATACATCATAAGCATGAAATAAAGTGAACACATCACATCATAAATCATTCGTATCTGAATTATATATATATATATCAAAAAATGAATGTCATGGTACAAAATTTGGATCAGTGTATGTATATCAATCAAAAGTACAATATCCATGAGGCTATCAAAAAGGAGCCCATGAATGTATATCTATATCAAAGAATTGGGCAACAAAGTCAAAAAGTGTTTATACATAAGAGCTAGCCTTGATGGCTGCTATCCTCTCTGGCCTGCCTCTCAGGTTGATCCTCCGCTCTCAACAATGCATCACTGCGCTGCAAAAAATCAAGTTGTCTAAGTGTCTGTGATACATCTCGGTGGTAATGTTGCCTATAATATGCAGCCTCTGTCACGGCCTCTTTGTATAATCTCACTGACACTGTCCTACCATGTGTGGCCACCATCATAGCCTCTATCTATTGGCGTTTGGCAACCTCCTGGTCTCTCTCTGTGGTCACGACCTGTACCCCCTGTAAAGCTTGATCTCTCTCAATCATGATGGCCACCACCTACTGCCATGCTTGGTCCTGCTCAGCAATAATACCCAAAATCTGCTAGCGGGCTTGATCCTGCTCTCCTATCAAAATTTGCACCTGCTTTTGCAGCTGTTGTATATGTGCATCTCTGGCATCTGGAGGTGGCGACACTACCTACTACTGAATTGAAGGCTGCTAATCAACTAATGGAGCTGCCAGAACCTAACCATCCTGGCCATCCTAGCCACCCTGTCCCTGTTCTCTACCTCTGGCCCCTGCCTCTGGGCCTCCCTCATGGAGGAGCACCTGTTGGATCTGTCAAACATCAGGGAGGTGTGAACCAAGCATCATAAATAAGTGTAGTCTATGATACCGCCTGACCTTGATCATAGCCCAAGGTTGAGCCGCTAACTGTCTAAAGCTCTCGACTACCTCAGGAGCTGGAATGGTTGGTCCCCATGTGGGAACCTCTCTAGCTGACCTAGCAAAAATGGCCCTGTACGCGTCATCTAGCCTGTCTTGTGGCTCTCCAAATTGTCAAGCCACCCTGTCTAGTAAATATCGCTTAATAATGGTGTGCTCATGACCCTGCATATATCGAGTCTACCTAGAAAAGTATAACTACTACACATCATCAAACCATGGTGACATTTGTAGCCACATGCACCATCGAAAAACTATCATGTCATCAATAACCCATCGCCAGTACGAGAGCCCAATCTGTCTAGTGTGCCTCAAGGTGATATCACCTCTGTACTGCCAAATCACAGGATCATCTACCTCAACATCTTCCATCTGTACTATCATTCAGAGCATGACAATATGCTCCCATGCCCAAATGTGAAGCAAAGTCACCCCTGCACCAATGGCTCTCCCATCACAGTACACGAAGTTGTACATGTCATGATAAAGTGAGGCTAGCATCACTGGCCCCCATGCAAAAAGAGTCCTCCTATGCAGCATCCTATGCCACGCCAATCCCCATCCTGGGCTAAACCCTCTGTTGCATCTATCCAAAGAAACCAAACCTAAAATGATGGTTGCGATGATCAATGTGAAATTGGGCACATGACCTCTATACAACTCAAGGTCAATCTGTGATGTAACTAAAGCAATGTCCTCCATCTCCATCACCTCATGATAGGCATCAAGTTCGACATCAACATCGTAGATCACATGATCGCCATGTATCAGCAAATGAAAAATATGCCATACATCCTCCAAGGTCATTGTTGCCTCGCCTAGACAAAGTCTCATTGTGTCATCTCTCGCACAAAGCAGTCATCATGGCTACATGTGTCTGTATGACGGGAGCATATGCAACATACCATAGGTTGATCTCTCCTTGGTGCTCCTATGTAACTCTAACAAATCACCTAATCTCTCCAAAATGGTGGGTCTATGCTTGTGCAACATCAGCAGTGGAATGACCTCCTAGATCCATGAAGTACATGGCATTAAGAAATCATGAAAATTTAACTCAATTTAGAATTTACAGCTCAGAAATCACAATAGCATCACTATTTTCAATAACGTCACTATATTTAAATTTCAAATTGTGATGCCTGAAAACATTTCAAATTACAAATTGCAAGATGGATCGCCAAACACACGGGCGTTGCTATCTAAATTTTGGAAACCCTAACCCTAATTTCTAAATCGGCAAAAGTGTCACTATATAAGTATGCGTCGCAATTTAAAATTAGAAACCCTAATTTTTAATCACGAAGTGTGTCACTTTAATTCGTTTGAGTTTCGTTGATTGCAAAATGGGCGTTGCTATATAGTGACACCGCCAAAGTTTAAATTTCAAAGAGTAATAAATGCATCAAAAAGTCAATTTTCAAATCAAGTTTTGAGTTACATATCAGTGGTCCTACGCTTGGAAGCCACTGAAACTCTCGAACTCAGTCAGAAATGTGCCTAGGAAGCTCTTAGCATGCCATTTCATCGGAGGGTCAGAGCTCGAAATTGCAAGAATCTCTGAAGTGTGAATGCAGAGATGAATTGAAAGTGGCCCTTCTTGGCTTATTTATGCTGGAAAATTAGGGTTTTTTTCCCTAATTTCACCTTTAAGCTAGGGTTTATCATAATTTTCACCAATTTTTCCAATTGGAACCTAATTTTGAATTTTTTTTTGTTTTTGGCATAATTCTTGCATCCTAGAACCTTTTTGGAACCTTAGGGTAGCTTTTAACCTTTATCGAGAAATCAACCCAAAATTTAAAATTTATGCCTAATTTCTCGAGGGGGCAGGGAATCAGCTTTATCCTTCAACAGTGGGGCATCTAAAAATTAAAAAATATTTTTTTTTTATTTAAGCAGCAATTTTAATCCGAAGAGCGTTATTCTTTGAACCGAAGCAGTAGATACCTCGCTTCAAAGAGGGGCAAAATGTAGACACTAAAAAATGTCCTAAGCAATATCATACACTCGAAACAAGTTTACTAACATCATTTCCTCTTTAAACCCATCCTCTTTTCACTTAATTAATTGAATTAGCCTAGCTAACTAATTAATTGCATCATTTTCATCCATTAAATTAAATAAATCAAAACATTTAATTTAATTCCCTAAGCCATCTTATTTAATTAAATAACCCTAAGTTATTTAATTAAATATCATTTCATCTCTCCCCCCCATTTATTAAATTATTTAATAATGTCACTTTAATTCTTCAATTTCCTAATTACATTATTAAACTTTGTTTAATTAGCAATTAAACTAATTTTCCTCTAAAAGAGGAATATTCCCATAGAATATTCCTTATCCCCTTTTTGCACAATTAAGAATTTCTTTTAATTTGCAAAATTTATTTTATCCTCACCCATGAGAATATTCCAAAAGAATATTTTTATTCCTCCATCATTTGAAAAAGGGATGTTTTCACTTAGCTTCTTATGCAAGCTTTAACCTTTAACCTTTTGAACAAGTCACCTTTGAACTGTGTGTGCAGGTCAAAAGTGTGTTTGTTTGAAGCAAATGTGAACCCTTGATTAAATCCCATCATGCATTCTCATCCGTTTATAAGAATCCATGATCCATGTCTCCTTTTTTCCTCCATCCTTGACCATTGATTAATCTTTTTGATCTCAACCCTCTATTTCTCATTTGATCTACTACAAATAGGTCACTATTTGGAGACAAATGGATCTATCTTTTAATGGAAAACTCATGATGTTGAATTCACTTACACTCACATTCTCAATTTACTCACTTTTAGCTTTTTTTAGTTCATTTTTATTGCATAATAGCTTAAGACATCCATTAATGGCTTCCATGCATCCATCTTAGTTTGTTTATAAATTAGGGTTTGTTGATGTGTAGCGGCGGGAGTTCTTTCTCCCATGAATTTGAAATCAAATAATAAATAAATTCAATAATAAATGGAAGGAGATGACTTGCTATAAATATATAATTATTTTGTTGAGGCCGACCAATTAGAAAAAGATGCCTTATTTGGTGAGCAAGTCGACCTTTCATGAAGAGACATCTTGTTATGTATAAATATAAGGCAACTATCATTTAGTTTATAATCCAATGATTATCAAGTGAAGTTCGAACATTTTTTTGAGTGAAGATTATCTTTATCAGCAGATTGATTATTATTCTCAAGGAATTTGTATTCTTCAAGAGGAGGTTGCTTATCTACAACATATTAATATATATTCATGGAGATTGATATTGCTTGTGTATTTGCATCTTGAGAGGTGCTATATTTATTGCTTCAAATCGACCTAGTGTGTGGCCAGTTGTAAAGCATATTTGCTACTCCTTTATTCTATATATAAGTGATATATTGTTGTTGGTTTTTTCTCCCTCAAGAAGGAGGGTTTTCCCAAGGTAAAAGTGTTGTGTTCATTTGTCTTATGTGTTGCATTTTCTGTTTTCTTAAATCTGATCCTAAAACTAGCATGGTATTAGAGCAGGTTTAGGAAAGAATCTGATTAGATTTGGTCAGCAGTCAAGACAACTCTTCAAGCATCGTTATGGAAATTGAAATATTAATAGTTCTCTGTGAAGTGTCGTGATCAATGGTGGAAGTCATGAGAATTCAATTGCTTGCTTTCATTTATCTTTGGCTAAGGCAGTTTTTGGTATGGTGTCTCAAAATAGATTGATGAGATCTTCATCTTGTTGAATCTTTTTTTATAGACCGAACTATGGAGAAGTTGTGTTGAATTATAATGACTACAAACAGACATCTGTTGCAGTATCTTTAACAGAAATTATTTTTCAGAAACTAACTCTATTTTTTATTTGTATGGAGAGCATGGGTGATGTGGTTCGATTGTCAATATGGTGTGAATAATTGACTTTGTCGTATTTCCTAAGTGCAACAACTTTATATACATTTTTTGTGTGTTGATTCAAGCTGCAGACATGTTGAAGAATTTGTGGCTGATTGTAGAAATATGTATTGATGGACTGTATTGTAAGAAGTGTAGATGTTACATTATCTACATACTCTAAGAACGGGTTTTTAATGTATTAGCCATGAGAGATATTTTGTGCCTATGTGTTGAGTAAAGAAAAGTGTTTGATTGTGAGAGTATGGAGACACGTCTCTCCTTGTGGGTGCTAATGTCACTTAAGGAAAAGTATTTTTAGTAGTACATCATCAAGAAAAGATGATGGTTGTCAGGAAGAGTAAAATGACTGCAACAAAATCATTAAAGAGATAAGTATTTCATACCCTTGAATAATGTTCATGAATCTTTTATTAATTCATGCATTGGAATAGTGAATCTTGTATGCTTCTAGCATTGATATTTCTTCGGGGTAGTTTTAGCTATTATTAATCTCTCTCTAAAATGATTCCAAGACGGATCGAGGAGCAAGAGGGTGATGAGAGATTGCATAGAGAGGAATATCTTGAGGCATCCTGTGAGGAAGTCATGCCGACTGGAGAAATGATCATGAATGGAGTCATAGCTTGCAGCCATGGGACTAAGTTGGTGGCTGGAGACATCTCTCAAAGAGGAAGAACCTATTCAGGTAGTCATTGTGATCGGTTTCTTCGAAGAGGAGGAATTAAATTTCAGAGGGAGTCTAAAAAACCAATAGAGGCAACCTTGTACGAGGAGGTTAGGAGGTTGATGCAAGAACTTGGAGCTTCAAAGGGATTCATCATCATGAAGATCTATTGTAATGCATTTTTCTCTAAGATGATGAAATTTGAGTTGAAATCCCTTATTAATGCATTTTTCTCTGAGATAGAGAAATTTGAGGTGAAATCCATTCTCCATCTCTAAGATGGAGATGTGGTTCTTTCCACCCTCTAGGAGTAGCCATGGTGGATGTCATGTTGAGAGAATCCATGACAACATCACATTGAGAGACTTTGTGATGAATTCTTTCTACTTGTGTTTTTCCACTCATGGGAGTAGCCATAGTGGACATCATGTTGACAGACTCCATGATGACATCATGTTGAGTGACTCCATGATGGGAACTTGTGCACATGTTCTTTCCACACATGGGAGTAGCTAATGGGAGATATAAAATACTTTCATTTAAGGATTTTTTATGTTTAAAAAGACTTGTTGTTATTGTTAATTGACA
>VDFB02107798.1:0-13413 GCA_007258455.2 Sequoia sempervirens | reverse complement strand
TTTAATTCCAAATTTTCATCAATTAATCCAATATAAAACGACCACTTAAATAGTTTAATTTATAACATTGTTTTATATTATTAAACTACATATAATAAAATTACAGTCAATTAATTATTTATATAATATATATATTATAATAATATATTATATATAAAATATATATATTATTAATATATATACATACAAATAATAAATTAACATAGAAATCAAATTTTAAATATAACCGAATTTTACATTTAACAATTATCAAAGAATTTTAATAAAAGAAATTAAAGTCTTCACTGCCGGCGCTGCGTGGGAAGGACACAGCCTTCCCAGGGCTGCGCCCAGCAGCTTGGCTGCTGTGCGCAGCCTTGGTGGGCTGCGCCCACCACAAAAATGCGTATGGGGAGGGTTTCGGCCCTCCCCTGTATATTGAATTTTTTTTAAAAAAAATAAACAACATAAAATTAAACCCCTTTAAAACTGACGAAAATTTTCTGCGATAAGGTAAATCGCGTACAGTATTTAGTCTAAATTCGCTCCATGCGAATTTGCATAACAGGGTTTTTAAATCAATATATATATATTTTATTAGTATATATACATTTATATATGTATATATATATAACTGTGTTTTTCAATATATATATATATATTATTTTTAAATAACAGTAAAACACTGTATCTGTGTATATTTTAAAACGGAAATGAAAATTACCAGTGCACAGAAACAATTCTTAATAATATTTAATCAAATTAATATCAACAATAATGATTTCTTTCATAATTTGAAACATGCAGAATATTCTTTTCCAGAAAAAAGGAAAATATCTTAAATACAAATTTATCCAATCTATTTTTTTCTAACAAAGATTGTTCTGTTGTTTTCTAAAAAAAATTCACACATTCAACAGAAAATTTTAACAAAAAGAATTTACAATAACAAATCACCAAGAAGATCAAGAATTTTAACTTTTAAGAAAACTCTTTTCCAATATCAAACTACAAATTACACCAGTAAAATACCTGTAAGTTGAAGATCTTGAATGTTGAAGAAAATCTTTGTTTGTAGAACACAATCCTTCCAAAACTCTTCAAAGCACCAATTCCAAGAAAACTAATCCAACCACCAAGAAGATCTTCCTCCAAAAATCACAACCCAATAACAGAGAGATAACAACTTCTAAGAAATTTAGGATTTTACACACAGAGAAAGAATTTTTGCCAGTGCCCAGAAAATTTCCCCGTGAGGAAAATTGAATAACCCCGTGCAAAAATCCCAGATCCTCAATAACCTCCGTAAAAATTTTCAACAACCCCAATGTAATTATGGCACTCACACACATGTCGAGAAGTTGTTGAGAAAATATCTTCTCCACTTCTCGGCAATTTTGCCATTTCAATTATTTGCATGTAAATAATTAATTTATTTTATTTAAACACTAAAAAATCAATTTTCAATCACAATTAAATTCACATGCATTTTATTTTATTTTCTAATTCACATGCATATTCTATTTTATTCTATTTATTTTTAATTCTTTTAAATATAATATAATTTACACACTTAATATTTTAACTTAATTAATTAATTAATTTAATTAAAATAGTTAAATCTTTTAAAGACCAACTATTTAACTAAATAAGCTAACTAATGTATTAAATTATCAAGTAAGTAAATTTCAATCATATTTAAATTTTAATTAAATAACAATAATTAAAACACAATAACTAACATTAAAATTAACCAATATTTACCTTTTCAAAACGTTTTAACCAGATAGAAAATACAAGACGAACCTATGACTCAAAACTGAAAACTGACAATGTACTAAGACTAAGGTTAAAGACTGGACTAGGATAAACCTAACTACTATCTCCCGTTCAACATTTCCGTTGAGTCTTGACACGCTCAGACCTGATTACACAGGTGGAGTCGGTGTCATGTACCTGCAAATCCTGCAACCAAGCAAATTACGTGCATACATGTATATATATATAAAGCATTAAGCAGACACACCGTGCGGAGAAAATCTCAGATATCGCAGGGCACTCGCAAGCGAGTGATGCGATTCTGTTCTCCACACCAATACACTTCACAGCAAAACTGACGAAATAAATGTTGTTAGTCCATCATAAACATATACATATCAATGATCAACTGAAAATAAACATCTACACTAAATCATATCATGTCCGAAAATAATGATCATCAAACAAAGTATCATCATGCCACAGAATAATCCACAATCGCTCAAAACCAACGATCATAATATCCAACAAAACATCATAGGTCTAACAGTATGAGAAAGTATCAACAAAAAGCAAAAGCATAAACAGAGGGATACTACATATTAGACAATTGTATTGGTTTGATGTGAGGGGTGTAGGAAAAAAGTCATTTTACTTAGATTATACGGAAAAATAGATATGGGGTATGAATTAGGACTTATGATTTGGAAAAAATAGACTAGGTTATTGGACGGAGATGCCTATGCTTTTATGGGCTATGTGTTTTGGGATGAAATTATGGCCAAAAATAAATAAAAATAGAACTAATATTGTAGGAAATGGTTATCCTAAATTTGGCTTCAATTTTGTGTTTAAGGGATACCAATTGGGATTGAAACAAGAAAAAATGTTTTAAGAAATTAGAATTTACTTGACTTGGTATGAAAATTTTATAGTAATAATGGGGTTTGCACAACACACAATCAAGAACCACAATAACAAGCCTAAAATTATTCAAGGCATTTCCACCTCTTGTGAGCTCACTTTAATACCATCTATCAAGGGTGTGGATAGATAGGGAATACAAATTCATGTGCCACGTCCTATGCATCACTTACCTTGGATGGTTAAACCTTTCTCAAAGTGAGCTCTACCTCTACTAGTTGAAAGTAAGTTAAATGAGTAGCTTATTAGAATAATATTTATCTAAGGCACCATAATAGAGTGATCAAAATGTATTAAGCGATTATTTACAAGGAATTCTAAGAGAATATTCAAAATTCCAAAAGGGTATGTGAGGCCTAATCTATGAATATGAAAGTGAACAATACCAAATAACCTAGAGTAAAGGGTAACCCATTCGTCCCTACACTTCCCAAAGGTACAAAGTTCTTGGAGGATTAGCTTAGATGGAAAAATTCCTTTCCAAGAGGCATGTCTTGCTATTCACCCCCAAATTTGTACACTCATTAAAATTATAGAGTTAAGTTCATCCCCTTGGTGATGAAATCCAAGTACCTCCCTTAAAATATAATACTTATTTTTATCCTCAAGATCACTCTATAGTGAAAGAGGAGAGTATACATAAGTTTACCTTGGGGATTAAAAATTTAAACCTCTAAACTATCATTAACCTTAGATAGATCTCTAGAAATAAACTCAATAAAATAAATAACATAAAAATTCAAAGAAATAAACTACCAATGAAACATCAATGTAATTTTATTTTCTCCAATTGAGATAAGTATATGTTGTCAAAATAGGTAATTTTTAAGTAAGGAGCATCCATATTATGATGAAATGAATATGAATGCCACTCAATTTATATATTTTTGGTAGAGATAATGGATGGTGGAGATGTGATGAAAAGATCAATTGTAGAGGATGAATGTGACAATTTACCTAGGATTGAGGAGAGGATGGAGGGTTATGATGGAGGTTGTTGAAATTGTTACTCATATTTATTTTTGGTCAAATTGAGTGAGTTTTAAGTGTTTGCAAACTGAAAATGAGGCACATTTTATATTAGTCTTCCCTATATTGCATTCAGGTGTATAAACATAAGAATCAAAAAAGATTTTATTTTCAGTAATAGATTGTTGCATTTATACAGATGTATACAATATTGAAAAGATTCACACAAATACTGCTAAAAGAAAGTATTTATTGATTCAAAGGTTCAAATCTATCTCACACAAGCTGTGAGATATAGCTTGTCCAATGTAGATAAAATGCAATATATACACAAATGGATTGAAAGAATATAAAAAAATGCATATATAGAGGAAGAGGCCAGTCATTGCCTGATGAATAGTCTAAGTCCATTGTCTTGCATGATCCTAAGCTCCAAGTTGCTTGTTTTGCATCCTTTGCAGCTCCCAGTTTCCATGTCCTGCATCTGAAAAAAATTGCAATGGGCTAGAGCAGAGCTCTAAACAATGATGGTCTCTAACACTACATATACATCCACCCACCAGTGTGTAGATTGACCTTTATATGCATTAAACAAGCTATAAGCTGCTCATGTTCAGAGAAAAGAAACAAAAGAAATCATCAAACCTCCAGACATATGCATATGTTATTTCTAACTATTTGTTTCATGTGTAGATATAGGGAAATCATTGTTCTTGTTTTGCCAGTTTCAGCATGTGGAGTGAAAATGTGGCTCCCACAAGGGTTGAGCCCAACGTGCATGTAAAGAATAGTGGTTAAATGATTGTGTTTTATAGATGGAAAATGTATGATATCTTTATGGAATTCAAGATCTTTCTTTTTGTCCCAGCATGCTCACAATTGTTTTTAATAGGGTCTGAGTTTGAGATCATCACCTCATGGTATACTTAAATGATCATACATCACATATGATAGTGCATTGCTGATCACTATTATACAAGACATATTATCAATCAAGTAGACCATAACTAGCTGTCTCAATTCAATTGCATAAAATCAGGGGAAGGGTCTTAATAAACAACTGTTTATGATAAAGGTCACCGTGTGTGAACAACTTACACTGTTACTTTAAAGGGAAAACAAGGAGATCAAGGAACAAACAGGGAAATGCAAAAGGATAACAACTATTGTCATCTGGAAAAATAAAAAGGAATAAATAATAGTTGTGTGCTTCACAGTGAAGTGATTATGATAAAGCTATTAGAAGAATACCATGGTGATTGTGTCAGCAGGCCCTGTGGTATTTTGTAACATTATAAATAAAGCATGTGAATTGTTACAAAATACCTGGAATTGAGCTTTAGAAAATGAAATGGAGGTTATAGATTAAACATTCTAAGTCAGGCAATATTCAGTATTTGTGGTATTGGACAACAGAGTGATATCAAGATTTGAGTTCTATTCTAGCAGAATAAATTCAAAATGAATCAAAAGAATGAAGTATTTCAATTCCCTAAGTACAAGATAGGATATTTTAAAATAAAATGAAATTTTCTATTCTTTTTTCATTCAACAGTAGCATAAACAAAAACTAAAGTATTGAAAATGCTACAACATTGTAAACAAGAGCTAGCAAATACTCAGTTATTGAGTGAAAGGAACTCATATACTATCTCTTATTCTTTCGTTTCTACCTGGAGAATGGAGTGCTGAAGTCATTGATTTTAGCCTGTCACAAGAGTGGTTATGATGCTTTAATGGCATGGAAAAGGAATGTTATGTTTTAAGGTGATTATTGCATGATATCAATAGATTGCTACAACTCTCAGCTTCACAGTCATTTGTACCAAGATATGGGCAAGGACTGGGGTAACCATTTATGTCAAAGATAGTCCAAGTTTGTGAAATGTAATGTTTGTACAATCAAATGCACGATGACAGTAGCAAATAAGGATATCACAATATAAATGTTGTTAAGAAATTTCACAACAGATAAAACACTTAACCAGGTTGTTTCATAGAAATAACTTGAGTGCATAAGCATAGGAGATATTCATAGGTGGACAACATTTTTCTCATACATTTAACAAAGATCTCTGACCAAATCATGACAATAAGATCCAGATTTAGCATCTTTATGGAATACAGTTCATGAACAACAATAATGATGAGAAAATATTTAGAATGTTCATAAATGGAAAATGTACCAGTGAGAACAAAGTTTGAGTACCACAGTTCACTATTTTCAATTATCATTTTGGTGATCATGAGAGAATAGTCATGAAAATCAGAACCTCCATATGACATTACAACTTACCCCTCTGAGAATGCAATAAGAGTGATAATGAGATATAATCATCAATGACAGTCATCCTTGCACAAGACAGTGGAAAAACTTATTAGCAAATGACTTCAACAAAATCAGGATCCAGGGCGGTCATAAAGATGAAAATCTCTAGAATATGCACAGAGATTGGCTTCAACTCCAAAAAATGTTCATGGAAAACAAAGACAGAGAAATAGAACAGAGTATGGCTTTTAATAGGAGATTTTCAGAAATGCATGATTTCCTGTAGGTGATAATAAAGTGGCATGAAAGGTTAATATGAGACTACAAATGATAATCATTAAAATTCTTCTTGGCACTATGGTGTTTTAACAAGAAACAAGGCAGGATGGGCATAAAGAAAAGCAACAGGACCATGCTACAATGAAGTGGTAATTATATTGGCATCTGCTTTAACATCTATTTTGTGGTAGAATGAAGAGGTTTTGTATTGAAAGGTTGTGCATAGTGTTCGTCATGAAGGGTAGTGTAAACTTTGTGTAGAACTCCCTATAGAGGAAGGACTAGAGGATTGTAGTCACAGTGTTGAAGACTTTATAGTAATTTTTCAGGGGAATCAAAGTAATCTAAGGGAGAGAATTTTAAATAAAGTTCAAAGGACAGTAACAGTGGACCTTAAAGTGTACAAAAATAGAGCACTACATGGGTATTATGGTAGCATTTTCCTGTAGAACATTGGTCGACTGAGATGGCTCTTGTTTCAACTTTCACCATTTCATGAAAACTAATTCATATTACATTTTTGCATAACCTTATCACAATAGGGAAATAGATACATCTATAGAAAAGAATGGAAGAAACCATTGATCTTTTATAGCCACACAACATAAAACCCGTGGCCTGGGTTTTATTCAATTTTTTAGGTTTGTACAAAATGACAAACAATCTTTGGAGGATGCACAGTGAAAACAACTTTTCCATCTTTTGTTTTCCTCATAGCTTCAAATTTCTACAAGAAATACAGACATGCTAGGTGCAAATGCAAGTAAAATCATAAGTCTAAAAAAGGTATAACATATTGAACAAGGATAGAGGCTACCCACACAATTTCCAACACAAAAAGAAGCTCTTAGAAGTCTCAAAACTTCTAAATCTGTGGATAATACCAGGAGGAATGTATATATATAAAAATGCACAGCAGATGAAAGCTCTCATCATTTCCTCTATTGAACCAAGCTTAAAGGGAAAATCCATAGAAAATATACAAAACCCAGAAAGGTTGTGGCATACAATAGGCTGTAAACAATGAGAGACAATATACAAACTTCCTTTGTTTATGAGGGCACATGGAAAAAGAATAGGAGTTAGTATTGTTTTCTTGGCGGCTGAACATGGAGTAATATCAAAGATGCTGGAAGCAATTAGCATTACGACCGTGACCATTAAATCTACAGTAAGATACAAAATCACAACCGAAGCTAAACTTCATCAAAAGCCTTTATATACAGTGAAATCTTCATATATTTGCAAAGAAAGTGTTATTTCTATTCAAAAAACAAGAAGGAAATAAACACATAGTATAATGCATACATCCAGGTGATTAGAGCAGACCGATGAATGACCTTGTCTCCTTGAAGCCGAATCTCATTCTCATCTTTTCAAGATTCTAATAGTGTATCTTCAGACTGTCATGGTGGCTAGCAATGAAAAATTAAATGGGTAAGTAAAATGGTAATGGCTGCAACCTATGAAGTCAGAATGAATAGGAAAACTTCATTTGAGAAATTTCCTTTAAGCACTTACCCAAGGAGATCATCATTTGTCAGTTTTTTGCAAGAAGGAATGCCACTGTAATATCTGAGAGAAGTGATTCTCCATAGTTTTTTAGTCAAACCCTAGCGGCTACATTATGGTCCCAGAAAGTGTGCAACGCCAAAATGATTGCTTTCCCATCATTTTGTCTCTTTTCATAATTAGGGTTTGACCTTTTTTTTGTGTGTCTTCGATGGGATTTATGTAATTTCTTTTAAAAAAAATGAAACATGTATTATGCTGGGGTCGAAGTCATATGTCATTGACTTAGGCATTCTATGCCTTAAATTCCCTTTTTCTAACTTGTTTCAAATAATTGCTAAGTCCTCAATGATACAATATGAAGGTACCATATGGAGTCCATTTCAGTTTTGAGCTTGTGCCATCTCAGCTCCATGCATGTGCTTTGAAGAATGTTTTTATAATCTTTTCTTTGCATTAATTTTATTGTAAAAAAGATAACTTTGAGGTGCCTTTATAATCCTCTAAAGTTATTTTGTTATCCTTAAATGCAAATAGAGGAGGAGAGAAACAAATGGAGAGAATATTGGAGAGGTTTTTTCAGTTTGGAAACATCTTTCCATGTTTCTAGGGCCATTATTTCACCTTGTTGGTAGTTTTAATTGTTTTCTATGGTCAAAATCATTCCTTCTCACATATTGGAGAGAGTTTTGTGAGGAATCTAAAGCCTTTTTTCTAGGATTTTCTAGGGCATCCGACCCAAGGTGGTTATTAGCTCCTACTTTGGTGCAACCACTTGGGTGGTGAATTATATTGGCTCATTGTAACTCATTTGAGCTCAGTTCTTAATTGGAAGTTTTCTGGAGATTGTTCATCATCAGATTTCAGTGTAATTTTGTAACTCATGCAATCATGCAAACTGTGAGTACCTTGAGAAAATTATAATATTGATTCAGTCTATTTTCTCATCACTGGATTGTTAGTGTACATTCTCTTTGAAATTGATCAATATACTTGTGAAATTTGTACTTTTCCCTGTATTTCTATATCTTCAAAAGTACCTTTCTTTGCAAAAGAATATCTATTTACAGGTTATGAGTTGTGTGAGGAATACAAGGGTCTAAGTTATGAAATTTAGTATTTACTTTTTAGAGTCTTGTATAAGCACCTTCCCATAAATCACTTTTGTAATTGATATACAAAGATGAGTTGTGTAGATTTTCTATCAATCTATTAACTCAAAGTGTAACAGAATCAAGCTTGCATGCCACTAGTTAGTTTGGGTATTTCACCATAGTATCAAGGTTTTAGTTTTTTTTTTTTTTTTAGTATTGCATTTTATTTACCTTTTTCCTCAAAAGACAAGTAGTTTTAGGTAAAATCAGTAAGACCCAACTTTTCTGTTATAGGGTCACCCATAACCTTAGAAAAGTTCCCATATTACTCATGATTGGTTGTACTTGATATCAACCTGGGTGCAAATCATTAGAGCTAACAGGAATGTGAAGGGATAGGATGGATTTACAAAATTTAGCGAGTAGTTACAACCATGATGGATATAAGGGACAAGTGTACTTAGGAACCATTTATTTTTTGAATTCAATAGAGAGAATATTGAAACAATGAGGGATGTGGGGAATAAATGTTCTTAGGTGTCCTTTATTCTTAAGAGAGGTGGAGAGAATATAACCATAGTTATATAATAATATTATTTAATTATTTTAGCCATATTGAGGTGGGAAATAGGCATAAATAATAATTAAATTTATTTCTTTATGTGATATGAGATGGAAAATGTATTAATTAAATAATTATATTATTAGGCAATGTATTTGGTTGATTAGAATAAAGGTCTACCATTAAAATATTTAGGTGCCTAATCGGGTCAATTATATGGAATCATCTAATGAAGACTAGAGGTTTCCTCAATAAATGAATTAGATGGAAAGATCTAGATTAGGTAAGAAAATAAATTTTTGAGAGGACATTTAGAATTAATCAAGACCTATATATTCTCACCAAAAAATTCTCAAGTAATTTATTTTCTTTTAAATCTCTTCAATATTTTCTTGGAGAGGTACTTTAGTAAGGAAATCCATACCAAAAATTGGAATTAGTTTTGACATTTCATTGCGGATAATTGTGACCTTTCCCATTCTATTAATAAATTTCAAATCTATCTCAATTATTTTGAGCTTTTCAATCACATTTTGAAGGATGAAGTCATTTGGGTCCATCACTCTACATGAAACTATACTATTTATTTAGTTTATACTTTGTTTCTTAATCTCCCAAGAGTCCATCCTAATTGGAGTTCTATTTGGAATCATAGGTTACTACCAAAAAAATAATTTCTTTTGTGCTTATCTTAAGAAGAAATTGTTAACCATTTATTATTCCATTGTAGGTTTTCTAGGGAGGTTTTAAAACTTATCTTTACTAAATTTAAGGTTCAATGGGTTATGCCCATAGGTCTTAGATGTTTTTTACATTTTGGCATAATAATTATTCTTTTAAACATCCTAGCATTAAGGAAATTCGACAAACAACTCCCCCTCATGTTAGCTAGGGATTATGAAAATAATGAAACAATATAACCTTCAGAGAGACTAAAAGGAATATGATGAATGTCTTCCATGTTTTTTTCCCTTAATTATGGAGAATATGAATTCTATTAATATTAGGAATCCAATAAGGATCCCATCTATGTAGGAAAAATGAATAAGTTAGAATTGGTGCATAATTAAATACCTTTATATTATTGATTATAAAAATTCTTTGCTTAGAAAACATACAAAATGGAAGTGTCTTCAAAAGGGATGGGTCAAAAATAATTTTGATGGTTGTTTGGAAGGAAACCTTGGATTGTCTAGTCTGATAGAAGGAATAATTAGGGGTGATAAAGAAAAAAAAATTAGAATGTTATGCCACCTGCATTGGAATAAAAATGAATAAGTTTGAGGTTACAACTACTTGGTGGGGGGTTAAAAGAGCCACTTATAAAGGATTTAAATATCTTCATATAGAAGGGGAATACAAAATTATCATTGATCTCATAAAGAATGATGAAATACCAAAATGGAAGATTAGGGATTATAATAAATGGGTGGTTAGATCCATTTTTAAAAATTTAAAATGTGTCAAAGTTGACCACATTTACTAGGAGGCTAATATGGTTGTTATTTTTTGGCAAATGAGGGCCTTAGTTTCAACAATTGAACCTATTGGATAGTTGTCAATGAGCTAGCAAGTTTAGTTACCCTCATTATAAATTATGACATGGCTTGCCATGCTTAGTACCTCTTCCCATCTAGACTCAAGAAATTCTCTTGCATGATAAATAAGCAATCTATAAATTTGGATTTGCATTCTAATAATGATGTTTAAAACGGTTCAAATTATAGCCTATATTGGAGCTTTAAAATTACTTGTGAAAACTAATAATGACATTCAGTGCATCCTTAATAATACATGTGAAGGAGTTAATTTATCATGACCTCCAAAATTAATCTCGTCCAAGACCCATTTGAAGTGTTATTTCATTCCACCCTTCAAGTTGAGGATAATTGTTTGATTCTTCTACTCATGTTCAATGCCACCCCTCATAGTCCTTGTATTCAAATAATCTCATATGTTCTCTCTCCCCATATTTTGAGGTTGTTTACGGTTATCTGTGTTATAAAAAATCTATGTGATATATCCATGGGAGCTCATATGGTTAGAGTTGAGCCTACCTTATGTAGTAATGTTTAGAGAAATAAAAAAATTGGGATATCTTTACCCAAGGTGGGATTTCTCGATATTTCTAGGCTATGTAGGGGCATAATGAGGTCCTCATATATTAGTTTGTAAAATATTGGAATAAGAGGTCAGTTTTTGTGGGAGAAATAATTTTTTTATGATTAAATATATATTAAGCCATAATATAGGGGTGAGCTATCATGGTTGGGAGGTCTCATGATTAGGTAGGAGTAAGGACACTAAAATCATTAACTTTTTCCTTGAAGATGGTGAGGAGGTTAATAGAAAGCAAAATGATATAAAAGGATTTTTCATGTCACCACTGTGGAACAAACTAAGTTATTATCTCATAAAATACTTTACTTTAGAGGATAGATTCTCTATTACACATGAATACCATTTCCTCTTCTAGACCATTCAAGGTATTAAAGTATTATTATTTTCCCTTATTTTTTATCTTCCATAGAATAATGCATTAAAAATGGATCCTCCTCCATGTAGTAAGGTTATATAATTTTTGTATATTAGTTGAATCTCAGTATCACCCTTGTCCCTCTACCTTCGAGGGTCAATAATGTTTCCTAGACTTCCATTGCTAAGCCTACACAATTAAAGAATGATAAAAATAATAAAGGAAAAATAAAAATTCTCAAACCCTTGGTCTTAATGAGCTAGATGAATTTGACCTATCTCCCACCTAGCCTCCCAAAGCTACTACCCCCACTCTTCCTAGAAAGTTACCTAAAGTCAACACTGGTAAGAAGGAACTTAATTACTCCACTACTAAAAGATGATAATGTTATTAATGATATGGATCTCACTTACCATGTTGAAATTACCAAACATACGAAAATAAAAATAAAATTTACAAATTCTAGTCTGGTTGTCAATACTACCTTTTGTTGAACACCCAAAATATTGAGGTGGGGGGGGGGGGTGAATCAATATTCCCTAAAATTCATTAACTTAAAAATGTATTTAAAGCATCTTATTAAACTTTAAGAAATGGAAATAAAAAATTGAAGCGTGCACCACAACAAACAACACAATAACACCATATTTACATGGAAAACCCTTGAAAGGGAAAAAACATGGTGAGGATTAGCTCACAATATATCATAACCAGTTACAACATATTACATGAGACTCACTGCTAGAAGGGCTCACTACCTAGAGGACTCACTATCCAAAAAATAGGAGGGATCACTGCCCAAGGAAGATCACTTCTTCCAAAATTACAAAATATATAGAAAAGAGTGGCTCATTGCCAAACTTTGAACTACTTAACAATACATTTGCAATATGTTGAAGATATAGTTCCAGTTAGGCTTAGTAAACTAACTTTACATACTTCATTCTTCACCACTATCATGTTTTGCACTTTCAACTCTCACTCATCATCATCTACATCATCTCTTTATACTCACATTGAATTGACCTTCTATATATGCATATATTCCACAAATAATCATGTCATCAATTAGGTTGGCCTAATTAGATGAAACGTGTAACACCATATCTTGTCGGCTCAAAATTCCATCATACATACCTTGTAAGAGAAACCAAAAATGTGTTTTTAATCAAAATAGGTCAGTGTGACCTATAATCACTCCTATGAATATGCTCCATATGCAATTTAATACTGCATGACCCTAAAATCCTTAGGTCGATACCACACAACAAAATTGGTGAAGCAACAACTGCATGAACCAAATGCTTATTCACAACTTGACGTGTGGGATACCAAACCACTTGAAAATTAGAGTGCACACTCATTTGGCATCTCCAAACACTTACTAAAATATAAAAATAATAATGATCATCACGGTGGAATGCAAAACATTCCAACAAGCACTCTATGACTGTAACCTGGTCACAACATAACCTAATACTCCATCACTAATATCTTTGATTGTAGAAGACATACAACCATAAAAAATTGAATGTAGAATCCTGGAACACATACCATTATCACCTCAAAAGCTCATGATAATATATTGCAG
>VDFB02107797.1:0-49059 GCA_007258455.2 Sequoia sempervirens | reverse complement strand
GGAGATCATATGAGGTTAACCCTTGAGTAGATACAAACTTTTCACCTTTCAGACAAATTGTTGAAGATAATACTTTCCCACCCTTATCTGAAGAACCTTCTCCTCCCATAGAAAATATATTAATTATTCCTAGTGAGTCTAGGGAAGTTGTCCAAAGTGATAAAGGTTTTATTCTGATAGGAAACTCTCTAGTATGGTTGAAGAAGGTTGTAGAAAAGAAGAGAAAATACACTCCCACAACATTTGTTGGAGTAGATACAGTGGAAAAATTACTTCAATCTTCTTCAGGGACAAAGAAAGCTCAAAAAATGTCAAGAATAATGGATGATTTTGTCTCTGGTAATTAGATATTGGAGATTGAAAAACCTTTAAAGGGTTTAGATGATGATAAGATAACCACAACTGATTATAAAATTATACATGTTGACATGGGTCCCCAGACACTTGAGGGTGATGTATATCACACCAATTATTTAGTCAATGCCTTAGCCAAGCGGGTAAAAGAAGAAAGGAAGGAAAGGGTAAAATTGCAATCTCAGGTTTTGGATTTCAAAAACTTTCTCTTCTATAGTTTCTCCCTTTTTGTCTATTGAAGCCTCTAGTTCTCAAGAGAGAGTTATTGATGAATCTATGATGCAGTTGATTAGAAAGAACCTAAGTTACTCCAAGGCTTCTAGTGAGTGGATTGAGGAGTTGTCTCAAGAAATTGTATTTTTCATTGGTAAATATGTGATTTCCTACACTCATATTGTTGATAAAAGAAAAGGATTGATACCAGAGCTGCAACAGATTAGGAAAGATCAGACCAGTCTTTATGTTCTTTCAAAAGAAATGAAAGAATTAGTTTCCATGGATCGATTGAAGTTAATCAATGAACAGATTGTTATTGATCCAAAGTAATTAGATCCTTCATGGCCTAATTCACTTGAATGGAAATTAAGCATATATGGTAACTTGGTAAAGGAAATCACTGAAGTACTGGAAAAGTATCTAGATATGCTAGGAGAAATCAAAGGAAATTGTCATGATTTGTAGGTGAAGATAATTGATGAGTTCGATGAGAAGATTCTAGACACAAAAGAAATTTGCTTGAAATTCAAAGAAGTATTCAACAAGGAAATTGCAGATCCTGCTACAATGACTAAAGAATCTTTCTCTAAGGTTGGTAGGCTGGAGTTATATCTTAAAAAATTTAAAACTTAAGTAGAGAGAAGGTCTAACATTTTGAATGAGTCTGAGGCTGCCTTCAGAAAATGGAGAACTGGGCTCCAGATCACACTAACACCAAGCAACAGAGATATTTTTGCAATTATTACTAGGTATAGGGAATACAAGTCTAGAATGAAGGCATGAGAAAAGTTGTTGCAACAAGAAGAGGTCAAGGAACCAGAAGTTGAAGAGGTTGAAGTAGGTGAGTCTGATGCATAGTTTATTTTTAGTATTTCAAATACTTTCTTTTAAGTTGGATCTTTTAAGTTAAAGACTTCTTTTAATTTTTAGTACAGTTACTTTCAAGAAACCATTACCAAATACATTTGCTATGTTTAAATATGGGTTTGACTAATGTGATTCAAATCTTTTGGGAAAACTTTGATTTGCTCATTAGAACAAACTCTATTATTTTTGTTGTTATCTGTTATTCTGATATAAAAGACATTGGTGAAGCTTATGCATGTGTAATCTTTGAATTATGGTGTAGGAATTCATTTTGTTTTTACTAAATATTTGCTAGGTGTTATCTATTATTGGGATGATAGATGATATATTGTGCTTTATTGTTGTGGTGTTATTATATGTGAATAAAAATTTTGCGGCGATATTGGTTTAGTCTTTATCTTTCCTTAAGAAGTTTCATTTCTTACTGTATGAAGTTGATAGATACCTTTGAAGCTTTCTAGTTAAAAGCCCCTTCCTTTATTTGCTTTTGGTTAAAAGCAACATTAGTTGAAAAATCATTCATTGAAAATCTGATAAAGGTAGCTGCCACCTTGTAAAACTAGTAGAGAATCAGTTTGAAAATGGTATTATTGCCGATTCAAATATAGTTACATTTATCACCTTTGTGGGAAGAAGAATATAGAGTTAGCTGATAAATCTATCAACTAACATATTTTTGGTGACTCTACTGGGGAGTAATTCAGAAAAAAATATTTATATGATGAGTTGCTCTATAGTTAATAATATTGGTTCTTCAAGGGCATTACACTCCTATCCTTTAGCCTAATGTAGATTGGTTAGTTGGGGATCGAGAAGATATAATTACCAGTCTCAGGTTACTTGCTTGGCACTAAAGAAGAACCAATTATCAATATCACCAAGTTAATGAAGTATTAAAGAAGAGGAAGAACTTGGAGATATTATTAGGGAAAAAACATTGCATTTTGAGAATGCAAAAGAGATTATGTTTGTAGAAAATATTCCTCCTCTAGTTAGAAGAGTAAGAGCTCCTCCTACACAATGTCCTAGGAATCAAGTGAATAATAGGCAAAATCCCCCTTGAAATCATCAATAAAAGAAATTTGGTGACTATGTTGGCCTATCAATATCCTATCTGAAATTTGGCTTCAAAAATATATACTAGGGGTGATAGTAAAAAAGAGATTATAGATTACCATTTCAAATTCCTAGAAACTATTGATTTCTCATCTTTCCCACCTTCCCAAAAGGTCAAGACTATCAGTAGACCATCTTCTCCTCCTCTTCTGAAACCTATTGTATCTAGAGTTTAGAAGATATCTTGCTAAAGTCTTCTTTTGTGTGGTACTACTCTTCCTACACAAGTAAATTTTCCTTTAGTTCCTATAGTGATGGCTCAACCAGTTCCATGGGGAGTCGCGATAGGTCCCCTAGCTTTTGGAGCAAGTGCACAATTACATGATTTGCTTAAAGGTTTAGGAAAAATCATTCCCAAGTTTAATGGAGATGGGAAATTTTCTCTTGATGAACATATGAGGGCTTTCTTTGTAGCTTCTTCCATTCTTGCAATACAACATGAAGATGTTGCCATGAGGCTCTTTGTGGAATCTTTGATAGACTCTATTGCTGAATTGTTTTATTCCCTTCCAAATGGTACTATTAATAATTGAGCTACCTTGAGAACAAGGTTCAAGGACAGATTTAAGTCTGTAGAAGATGATCAGGTTTTGGTTGCTCAACTAGGTTCAATGAAAAAGGAAGTTCATGAATCAATGAGAGATTTTGTAGCAAAATTTGATAAGTTATATAATAGAATTTCTACTAATATGAGATTTGGTGCAGAACTGGTGAAGGCAATGTTCATAAACACTCTTCCACTAGATGTGAGTTTCATTATCAAAAGATAAGGTGCCATTGATGTAGCAGCTGCCCAAACCAGGGCCATATCTATAACTGAGGGTTTGTTTTAGATTTAGATTCAATGTTATCAAATCAATGAAGACAATAAACCCAAAGCAATTACAAAATATAATGGAAGTAAACAAAAGAACGATTATACCAAAAAACTACCGATACCTCCATGATTCACTTTTGTAACACCTTCTAGCTTGTTGGTTGATGTGTTTCCCTCAAATTCATCATGCGAGCAATCTGAAATAAAAGTCTAAGTCCTACACCAAGCTTTGAAGGATTTGATCAATGCCTAATGCCTATGACAATATGAGTGAAATGCATATGCCTAAATATGCCAAGACTAAATGAAGTAAGATGACAAATGCTGCGATGCCTAATGTGTAATATCTAATGCCTCCAATGTCTAAAATCCAATGCCTCCTTATGTCTAAAATCCAATTCCTCCTTATGTTTAAAATCCAATGCCCTCATTCTTGTAAAAATGAGAGGAAAATGGCATTTTATAGAAAATTCCATTTTGAATGGACAGATGAGATTGAATGTCAATAAGATTTCTTAATCAATGGCCAAAATTGAAAGTTGTAGTATGGACTACGTTTAGGTCAAAATTAGGGCAATGACAAGAAATGAAGGGTTGAGATTGAATTATGAGATAATTCAATCAAGGGATGAAATTGAATGAGATGTCAAGAGATAAGATTTGATGTGGAAGATAAGATTGGCATAGACAAAGAGGTGATAGGAGAAATTAAATACTAAAAATTATTTAATTTAGGTGGCCAATGAATAATTAAATAATAAAATATTATTTAATTATGAGGAACGTGACAAAAGGAATCATTTTGAATTAAATAATGATTTAATTCAAAATTTGGACCAAATTAAATAAATAAAATTTATTTAATTTAATGAGAGAAAGGCTAATAAATAATTAAATAATTAAAATAATTATTTTATTATAGTGGAAAGTGGTGACTTAATTTTAGAAAGAAGACTTAATTAGTGATGTAATTAAATAAATAAAATTTAATTAATTAATCAGGGAGGAATAAAGATAGAAAATGAATTAATTAAATAATTAAAATTATTTAATTAATAGAAGAATTATGACTTTAGAAAATAATTAAATAATTAAAAATTATTTAATTATGAAGAATGAAAGGGGAAATGATGGAGAATTTAGAAATCGCAAGCCTAGGACAATTTTTAGTGTCTACAATATCAATAGAGGATGATTTGATTATTTTGAGAAAATGGAAGAAAGAATTACAAATCAGGAGTACATCACCAGTGAATTCTACTAATCCAATCATTCAGAGAATGGCTAATGATATAATCACTCTCAAGAGACAGATGCCTAAAGGTCCTTTGCAGACACCCTATCAAGATATGTCAAGGAATTATCAAGCAGTTCCTAACAAAACCCCATTATTGGATGCTCCTCATAAAAGGTTGGCAATTGAATGTCCTCCTCCTCCAAATAAAGGAAATCATTGTAATTTTCACTTAACTTTGGACCATGATGGAGCTACCTGTCTAGAGATGATTAGGTACATGCAAATTCTTTTGACCAATGAACATATTGTGGAACCATATGTAGAAGAAGCTTGCTCATCCAATGATGTTGACATGAATTTCTTTGAATTTGTATCAGAAATAGATGTTGTAGAAGAATTATATGTCAGAGTTGATGATCCTAATTGTGTTGTTTTCACTAGAGCACAACATGCCAAAGCTTATTAGGGTGGTTCATATTTAGCCCCAAAGTATATTTTGACCAAGCAGAAAAGGAAAGAACAAACGACTCCTAAGAGTGTGCTAGAAGAGGTACCATCTCCTCCATTCTCTGATAATCTCCCCTCTAGTACATTTGATATAGTTGAGTCTTGTAAGAATACCAAAATCCAAATTTCACAGGTTGAATATTTGAGACTCAATCCCTCATAATTGGATAGGTTGGTTAGATATGTTAAACAAGAGTCCTCACCACCTCAATGTAATGCTCAAAACTCTAGTGAAAATTAACTTTTCCTTGAGAACCAGATTTGTTCCAATGCTATTGATAAACCCTCAAGTTCACAAAACCCATTCATGAAACCTAAACCTTTTTATATATCATTGTACATTGTTGGTTTTACGTTAAGTAATTGTATTATTGATTTTGGATCTTCTGAAAATGTGATGCCTGCTCAAATAGCTAAAGATTTAGGATTTTATTATACCACCTCTCAAGGAAAATGTTATTCCATGGATGGGTCACCAGTACCTATCATAGGCCAAATCAAAGATTCCCAAGTAGCCCTAGTTGCTTTTCCCAAGAAGAGATTAAAACTGACCATATTGGTTGTTCATATTCCAACAAGTTATGGCATGCTTTTGAGTAGGAGTTTTTGTAGGACTTAGGTGGAGAAATATAAATGGATTGGTCTCATGCCTTGATACCTCTAGAGGGAAAGAAAATATGCCTGAATCCTAAACCTAAAGCAAAATTCACTGTCTTAAAGTCAGGTGATTCGAGAGAAGACATTTTGTTTGTTGAAATAGGACCAGGAACTTACATGTGCACTTCTAATCATGGAGAAGTTTCAAACCCTATCAGCCTTGATTTAATCAATGAATTATGGACGCTAGAATTTGATGGAAGTTGTGCTAATATAGGGTCAGGCACTAGTGTTGTTTTGATTTCTCCTAATGGTTATAAATTTCCTTTTGCTTTCAAATTGGAGTTTGCTAATACTAATAACACAGATGAGTATGAAGCTCTATTACTTGGTCTAAGTGTGGCTAAGGAAAAAGGTATCAAACAGTTGAGGGTTATAGGAGATGTAGAATTGGTGGTGAAACAGGTGAGAAAATTGTATAATGTGAAAAATAGTCGGCTTAAACACTATAGGAACAAAGTTTGGGATTGTATAGAATATTTTGATGCTTTTTCTATAGAGTTTGTTCCAAGGGAGCAAAATACTAGGGCCGATTCTTTAGCAATCTTAGTGTCATTACTCTTGCCTCATCCAAATTTCAAAGATGACTCATATAGAATTGAAATTGTATACAGACCTAGTGTTCCTGATAATGTTAATCATTGGCAAGTATTCAACAATGATCAACAAATTATTGAGTTTTTGGAGAAAGCTGAAGCTTTTGCTCACATTTATTTTGAAGGTAGTGATGATAAAAGTGGAGATGTTTTGGAAGGCGATATCACTGCCCCTAATGAAAAAGAGGAAAATATTATCCAGTTAAAGCATAATAAAATTCCAAAAGGATTAGTGTCCCTAGAGCATTTATTTGGAAAACATGACTAGGACTTGAAACAGAAAAATAAAGTCTTAGTTGAAGCATTTGCCAAATATTACAAGGTGAATATTGGTACAGATGATGATCCTAAGATCATATGTATTGAAAATTTTTGTTTCCAAGAGGAAAAAGAGATATCGATTTCTCTATCAACACAATATTAGCTGAAACCTGGAGCAACACCTTACCAGTAGAAACAACAGACTTATAATCCTAAAGTTGTAGAAGCTATTTTTAATGAGATTGATAAAATGCTTAAAGCAAAAATTATCTACCCCATCCATCATTCCACATGGGTAGCTAATATATCCTAGTAAGGAATAAAAATGGAGAAATAAGGATATGTGTTGACTTTAGGAACCTAAATCAGGCATCCCTAAAGGATAATTATCTCTTACTTGTGATGGATCACATTCTAAAAATAGTTGATGGCTTCAAAATGATGTCTATGCTCAATGGCTTCTCAAGATATAATCAGGTGGAAGTAGCTTCAGAAGACCAACATAAGACAACTTTCACCACACCTATTGGTGTTTCTTCTTATAACAAAATGCCATTCAAACTTATTAATGTTGGGGAAACTTTTCAAAGGGCTATGGACTTATCTTTTGGAGACCTCAAGAATAAAATCATAGTGATATATCTGGATGAATTAACATTTTTTTCTAAGAAAAGATCCAATCATTTACACAACTTGGAAATTGTATTACAACGTTGCAGAGAGGAAAGTATATCTTTAAACCCTAAGAAGTCTATCTTTGTTGTAACTAAGGGAAAAAATTTAGGCCACATTGTTTCAAAAGATGGAATTAAAATAGATCCAGAAAGAGTGAAAGCAATCATGCAGTTGGGGCTACCTACTAACAAAGATGGTATCAGGTCTTTCTTTGGTCAAGTAAATTTTCTCAGGAGGTTTGTTCTCGATTTTGTTGAACTAACTAAGCCCATCTCTGATATGGTGAAGGATCAACCTGTATTTAAGTGGAGTAATGAAGGAAAGCAATCTTTTATATATATTGAAACAATAATTGCAAATGCTCCTACCTTGGTCCATCCCGATTTTACTAAAAATTTCATTATATATAGCTATGCTTCCGAGCATACTCTGTTAGCTATTTTTTTGCAAAAGAATGAACAAGATATTGAAGCTCCTATCTCTTTTATGAGTACTCATCTAAAGAAATATGAACTTAAATATTCACCGCTTGAAAAACATGCATATGTTGTTTGGAAGGCACTCAAGAGCTTTAGGTTCTATATTCTTCATTCTCATGCTACTGTTTTTGTTCCTAAAACTGTTGTGATAAGCATTCTTACTCAATGGGATGTTAGATGTAACAAGAGAGGATCTTGGATAGCTAAGATTGAAGAATATGATCTAGATATTAAGCCCACTAATTTGGTGAGAGGAAAGGATCTAGCTAAATTGATTGTTGAAAGTAAATCTGATGAAGAAGGATATTTACCATTGGTGTTATTCACAAGCACAACAAATAGATGGTTTTCTGATATTTCTTACTTTTTAACTTATGGTGATTGTCCATCACACCTGTCAACAAAAGAGAAGAGGAATCTAAAGCTTAAGGTGAACAAGTATGTACTTTGGGAAGGGAACCTACATAAAAAGGTGTGGATGGAACTTTTCTGAGATGTGTTGCTAAAGAGCAGCAGGAAAGATTGTTGGAAGTCTTTCATGGTGAAGCATGTGGTGGGAATTTTTTGGCTTCTATGACAACTTTTAAGATCCTGTATCATAGATTTTATTGGCTAGGTATGTTTAAGGATGCATATAATTGGGTGTCAAAATGTGAAAAGTGTTTAAAGTACACTGGTAGGCTCCAACCTGCTACTCTACCTTTGAGACCTATTGTAATTGATGAACCCTTTCAACAATGGGGTCTGGATTTCTCTAGTGCAGGACATACACACATACTGACTACTACAAATTATTTCACCAAGTGGGTGGAATTTATCCTAGTGAAAAGCACTACCACTCAAGTTGTGTGTAATTTTTTGAAGGAGAATATTTTGGTAAGATTTGGAATTCCTAAGAAGATTGTTGTTGATAATGCTAGCTCATTCTCTTCCACTGAGATCACTCTTTTCTGTTATGACTATGGTATTATCCTTGCTCGTTCATCTGATTATTATCCATAAGGCAACAGGAAAGCCGAGTCAAGCAATAAAAATCTAATCTCCATCATTAAAAATTTGGTCAATGAAAATCAAAGAGGGTGGCATAAAATGTTATATGATGCATTATTGGCTGATAGAATTACATGCAAGAGAGCTATTGAAATGTCTCCTTTCCAATTGGTATATGGCATCAATAGTACTTTGCCCACACCATTGGAGATTTTGAGGCTTGATTTGCAGAAGTTTATTGAAGATGGGAAATTTTAGGATTCCTTAGAAAAATGGATCATGTACTTGAATAAATTGACAAAGGAGAGAGAGATTGTGGTAGATAGAATTACTAAATATCAGCAGATGGTAAAAACATTTTTGACAAAAGAGCTAGACAAAGAGACTTTATTGTTGGTGATTTAGTTCTTCTTTGGGATAGGAGAAGAGAGCCAAAGGGAGCACATAAAAAATTTGATTCTCTATGGAGAGGACCCTTCCTGATCAAGGATCTCATTGGTGATCATGCCTTCCAATTGGATTATCCTGATGGTACTGTTCTACCTCTTGCCTATAATGGGAAAGATTTGAAATTACTTGATTAATCATTTGTTGGGTTTGTCCCTGTATATAGTTATTTCCTTATTTTTTTTGTTGGTTTAGTTTTGGATTGTCTGGTTTTTTATTTTGTTGCCCAATGAATAAGGCTTTATGTCAGTTTTCTGGATTTTCTACCTCCTGATAGTCCTAGTCCCCATTCAGAGCCATTGTTACTTATAAATATGTTATGTATCATGTTTTTAAATTTGTATCCCCTTGTTCACATTTCCCGCTTAGGTTAAGGGCCTTCATATTCATTTTATCTCCTTGCCATGGTTTTCTCCAAATTTCTAACTCTTTGTTGCATGTTCTCCAAGTTTCAAAACTTAGTTCTTTGGCATCTCTTGTTTGTTGTCTGTGTTGTCGGGTTTGTTTTTTTCTTAACCTTCTGATGACCTGACTCATTATCCTTTGTAGCATCAAGTGTGCAGTTGGTGAGTCGTAGGTTCTCAAAACTTCATAACTCCCGACTTTAGGTTATTAAGTCTCAAGTCGTTGTGACAAATGAGTTTGTTGATTATTTCACAAGTTAGAGACACCATTCTTGCATTTAATGAGATGTATGGTACGGCTGAGAGATGTATTATAAATATTTTTACAAGGCATGAAAACCTTAGGGTTTTCATTATTCCAAAATAAAATAAAGAAATCATGCAGTCTGAAATTGAAAATCGTTGGCTTGGTGTGAGAGATACAGAGCTAGGAATTTTTAAGTTGGAAGAATTATGGGCACGTTTGGAGAGTAAAGAAAAGTACATTGTAGACGTAAAGGTTCTCGAAAGTGGATTAGCTCATGTTGGGGGTTTTCTAGAAGTTGTGTTGAGCGTAGACCTAATTGTTTCATGTGCAAGAAGGTACATTCCTGAAACCCGAGAAATCAAGGTTATGGACAGGACCATTGTTTATAAAAATTCCCCTAAAGTCATTTCTCAGGCATTGAGAATTCCAGAGAAGGCACTTGTAAAAGAAATATATGTTGTTGTAGCTAATAAATTTTTAAGGTTTAATGAAGCCTAGTGTAAAAATTCTATGGCCAAAGGGTGGTTAAAGTCAAAGAAAAGAGGTAAGTCCCAATTACCTAGTAAACTTACAAGGGTGCATTTTAAAGTGAAAATTGTTCATTCCATTGCTTTACTTCACCCTATTGTTGGGAATGCACAAATTGAATTATTTGAAGACTGGATGTGTCATTTTATTTTGGTTATTTGTGATGATGATGTATTTATTGATTGGGCTAAGATAATTTGTTTCTGTTTGCATGAAAAATTAGTCAATTTTCAAAAGACTGCCACTTTCCATTTGTGACCTTGCTTGATATATATCATTGCTAGTCAAATATCTTTCTAGCCAAGGTTCAAACCACGGGTGCCACTAACTTTTGGCATGCCCGTATATAAATTTTATCCATAGTTTACCAAGCAGGTTGGAATGGGAGAATATTATCTTGTTAATGATGCATTTTTAATGGAAGCTGTGAGAAAACTGGATGGAAACCCTAAAATGTGTTTTTCCCCTGAGTCAAAATCTCTAGTGTTGAAGTTTGGAAGTTTTTTTAATCTAGTTTGATAGATTTTCTTATTTGAGGATAGGAGGTTATGAAAAGGCCCCACTAAAATTTCCCAAGTATCCTAAAGATTTGCTGGTATTTTTGGAGGTTTGTAGACAAATGGCCATAGTGAATATAAAAGACATGAATATGGGAAAATGAGGGTATTCCTTCTCGTGCAAAAAAAATTAGATGGCTAAAGGTGTTGAAAAGATTCTTAAGGAATACAATCTCCAGTACTTGTTTGTGAGAACCAATTTTGACAGTAAGGGCTTTGTAAAACAAAACCTGTATGCTTCAGACTCATATCAAAATCAACCTTCAATTGAGGATTTTTGGGAGGATTGTATTGATGAAAATGAAGTGTTTAGGAGAGATCATATGAGTTTAACCCTTGAGAAGATACAAATTTTTGGTCTTTCTTTCCAAAATATTAAAAATGTGACTGAAGATTTGGTTGTTCTTGATCCCAAATATGAGGATTTTCCTGAAAAATTTCATTCTATGGTTGACTGGGCTAAATATGAAGTTTTGTATATGAGTACATGGGTTGCACTAGTGTTTAAAAGGACTCAAAATTGGTTAGAGGGAAAATTACGTAAGGCTGCTAGTTCTGTTCATGAACCAAAATCATCTCAGAAAAATGAATAGGGATCTAGCCAGGTAGCTATAGGAAGTACATCATCAACAAGAATAACTACTAGGTCTTCTAGTGCAAATTCACAATCTAGGGGTGATTGTGAAAAACCTGAAGAATCATACAAGTTGAAGTCAATATGTGAACAACACAACCCATCTACCCTTGCTCCTAAAAAGAAGACCATCCAAACAAAACCTACACCTGAAGATTCAGATAAAAATTTTAGACAAATTGTTGAAGATAATACTTTCCCACCCTTATCTGAAGAACCTTCTCCTCCTGTAGAAAATATATTAATTATTCCTAGTGAGTCTAGGGAAGTTTTCCAAAGTGATAAAGATTCTATTTTGATAGGAAACTCTCCAGTATGGTTGAAGAAGGTTGTAGAAAAGAAGAGAAAATACACTCCCACAACATCTGTTGGAGTAGATACGGTGGAAAAATTACTCCAATATTCTTCAGGGCCAAAGAAAGCTCAAAAAATGTCAAGAATAATGGATGATTTTGTCTCTAGCAATTAGATAATGGAGATTGCAAAACCTTTAAAGGGTTTAGATGATGATAAGATAATTACAACTGATTATAAAATTATACATGTTGACGTGGGTCCCCAGACACTTGAGAGTGATGTATATCACACCAGTTATTCAGTCAATGCCTTAGCCAAGCGGGTAAATGAAGAAAGGAAGGAAAGGGTAAAATTGCAATCTCAGGTTTTGGATTTCAAAAACTTTCTCTTCTATAGTTTCTCCCTTTTTGTCTATTGAAGCCTCTAGTTCTCAAGAGAGAGTTATTGATGAATCTGTGATGCAGTTGATTAGAAAGAACATAAGTTACTCCAAGGCTGCTAGTGAGTGGATTGAAGAGTTGTCTTAAGAAATTGTTATTTTCATTGGTAAATATGTGATTTCCTACACTCATATTGTTGATAAAAGATAAGGATTGATAGCGAAGCTGCAGCAGATTAGGAAAGATCAGACCAATCTTTATGTGCTTTCAAAAGAAATGAAAGAATTAATTTCCATGGATCAATTGAAGTTAATGAACATATTGTTAGTGATCCAAAGGAATTAGATCCTTCATGGCTTGATTCACTTGAATGGAAATTAAGCATATATGGTAACTTGGTAAAGGAAATCACTGAAGTACTGGAAAAGTTTTTGGATATGCTAGGAGAAATCAAAGGAAATTTTCATGATTTGTAGGTGAAGATAATTGATGATTTCAATGAGAAGATTCTTGACACAAAATAAATTTGCTCAAAATTCAAAGAAGTATTCAACAGGGAAATTGCAGATCCTACTAAAATGACTATAAAATATTTCTCTAAGCTTGGGAGGCTGGAGCTCTATCTTAAAATTTTTAAAACTAAAGCAAAAAGAAGGTTTGACATTCTGAATGAGTGTGAGGCTGCCCTTAGAAAATGGATAATTGGGGTTTAGATCACACTAACACTAGGAAGCAGAGAGATTTTTGTAATTATTACTAGGTACAGGGAATACAAGTCCAGAATGAATGCATGGGAAAAGTTGTTGCAACAAGAAGAGGTCGAGGAACCGGAAGCTGAAGAGGTTGAAGCGGGTGGGATTGATGCATAGTTTATTTGTAGTATTTCAAATACTTTCTCTTAAGTTGGCTCTTTTAAGTTAAAGACTTCTTTTATTTTTTGGTATAGTTACTTTCAATAAACTGTTACCAAAGACATTTTCTATGTTTAAATATGGGTTCGATTGATGTGATTCAAATATTTTGGGAAAATTTTGATTTACTCATTAGAACAAACTCTTTTATTTTGGTTATTATCCATTATTCTTATATAGAAGACATTTGTGAAGTTTATGCACGTGTAATCTTTGAATTATGGTGTATGAATTCATTCTATTTTTACTGAATATTTTCTATTGTGTTATCTGTTATTGGGATGATAGATGATCTATTTTTCTTTATTACTATGATGTTATTATATGTGAATAAAAATTTTGTGGTGATATTGGTTTAGTCATTATCTTTCCTTAAGAAGTTTCATTTCTTACTATATGAAGTTGATAGATATCTTTGAAGCTTTCTTGTTAAAATCCCCTTCCTTTATTTTCTTTTTGGTTAAAAGAAACATTATTTGAAAAATCATTAATTGAAAATCTGATAAAGGTAGCTGCCACCTTTCAAAACTAGCAGAGAATCAGTTTGAAAATGGTATTATTGCCGATTCAATTGTAGTTACATTTATCACCTTTGTGGGCACAAGAATATAGAGTTAGGTGATAAATTTTTCAACTAACAATATCTAATTTAGCCTCTTCAATCTTTGCCTCATCAATTATTTGAGTCATAAACACATCAGAGTTGGTGATGAAATCTGAGATATGCTTGTCATCATTGAACTCTTGAAAATTGGTGATGTTATCTATCATTGATGGAGTGGAAGTAAGCTTGACTGTAAATTTCTTCAAGCCAGATAAGGAAAGGGGTTGGAGGGTACTAGCTACTTGAGCTAAGGTACCATATATATTATTCTTGGAGTGAGGGATCAACTAAATGTTAAATGCATCTAAGCCTTCTATTAGATCCTAGACTCTATGGCTAAATTTTCTAATCCCCTATTATGGCAAGAAAATAGTTTCCTGACTTGCTTTACTACCAAGTCCGAGTCACCAAAGACTTGAAACATTTTAACATTCTTTCTTAGTGCCACCAAGAGACCATGGACTAATGCTTCATACTCTGCTACATTGTTTACACAAAAAAATTGGAGTCTATTAGTAGCAAAGTATGTCTTACCTATGGGGCTAATAAGCTTGAATCCAACTCATACTCCCTGTTTAGACTTAGAGGACCCTTGGGATTTGGAGGCAATATATCACACTTCTTCTCTTGGTCGAACACCTATTTCACCATCTTTAGGTGAAGGAGTAGACTTAGTGTAGTTGTGGTTTAGCTATTCTATTTGGAGTTCCCCTTTCAGGGTGACTTGTCCTCTAATGTGCTCAACTGCTTCTTGGCACATGCAACATTCAAATTTTGAATGGGAAGCATTGTGTACTCAACACCAACTAGGTAATAGGATCTCCTAGAAGTCCATTCTTTCTCCTAAGCTAAGTTGATCCTGCACACATTTCTCCATAAATTCCTAGAATCCATCCAATAGTCCCAGGTTGCCATCCTCATAGGATTCCTTGTCATCTGACTCAATCAACATTTTTGTGCTCTAGGGTGCACAAGATAAGTTAGTAGGAGGACTGCATAACACGAGCAAGAACCTCTTCAATCACTTCCTCTTCCTAGAACTCTAGTTCTTCTTGGTAAACCATGGGACAATAGTTGCCTAGCTTTGTTTCAATGAATAACACCTCATTTGTGTTGTTGTACTCTATGATCATAAACTTCATGTGTGGCTCCTGGTTGGGTAGGCCTTTCCATGGCAGCCATAAGTGAGAAAATTTGGTTGCAACATATCCATTTAATGCCTGAGTAAAGCCTCTTCCTAGTATTATGCCATATGTGTTTGGGATATCAACAACTTGAATGTTGATGACCTATTGGACCCTTAGATCCCTAGTGATCTAAATGGGTATCTTGTTGATTACTTCAACAATACTCACTTTAGTCTTATCCAACTAGGTCACCTTCCATTGAGAGGGATTCAAGACTATTTCTAGAGCTTTGCATACTGCGAGAGGCATGACATTGGCCGATGCTCTTGAATCAAACAGGGAATTGTGTAAGTTCTTCCCAAATATTTTGATAGTGGTCAAGAAGGGAGGAGTCTCCAACTTCCCTTGGAATAATCCCATGGGCATATCCACTTGGGCTACTTGAGCTTTTTCTTTATCATTGGTCTTATCCTTGATATGTGCATGGATTTTTTCTTTAGTGCGAAGTTTACTTATTTGTTGATTTGAGGGTTGATCCCTTTTCTTCCCTAGGATTTCCTTGATTACGGGCTCATTTTGTGACTCATCAAAGGAGACCCTTTTAGCAAGAACTTCTTGAGTGGATTTGGATGGGGAAGTCCCATTAATAATCCTAAAGAAAGAATTTTTGATTGTTGGGACTCTAAGTAATTCAAAAGTGGATAGGCTTACCTTGACCTTCTTAAATTCTTCAACCACATATTCAATCATTTGCTCCATTTCAGCTTCAAAGGATTTACCTTGAGAGGAACAAGCATGCCGGTTTTGGGTTTGATTTGACTACCTATTCTTTTTAAAATATTGGGTGGGAACATGAGGGTAGCTTGGGTTGTTGCTAGCATTTAGGTCAGGTGGAGTGTTGAAGTTATTGGGAGAAATAGAGGTTGTAAAAAGGCCTCCTACTTGTTTATTCCTTAAATTATAAGAAGTTTCCCTTTGATGGAACATTTAGACCTCATCTTCACATGACTCTTCTTCATCTATTGGACCATTATCTACTAAGTGAAAGAGCTGAGATAAAGGGCTTACATTGCTTACCTCTTTCATTTCTTCATCCTTTGGGACAGTGGTCTCCTTTTTGGGGGCATTGCTTTCACTTCGTGGAAAGGGAGCTTGGTTGACCACTAGCACTGAGGATTCATATGGTTAGAAGGGACTATATCTCTACAACCTACGCCATCAACTACATTTTGAAACTCTACTTAAAAGATCTATGTGGCTATTTGGAACTCAAGGAAATCCAACTTAGAATTCCTATTCATTTTGTAAATGTGGAACCACTAGGATAAAGCTTCCTTAACTAAGTATACTCCACTTGTAGTCTTATCTCCATTGGCCAGCTGATCAGGAGGGTTGGGAACACCTTTGTTGTTCAACCTTGTGTTCCATGTCTGACTCTGTCTTTGTGAAGGCCTCCTTTCAAAGCTTTGGTTAGAACTTTGACCTCTCTCATAATTCTACCCAAAGGCAATACCCACATCATAGTTGTCTCGATTGAGGTGGGCTTGGATGCTTCATTGGGAGGCTTGTAGTTGGTTAATCTAGTTCCTTAGGTGTGTCATTTCTTTGAAAATCTTCTTCAACAATCTTGTTAGCTCATCTATTTGATCCTTCTTTTTGTTGTTTGATTATGGTGCTTAGTTCTAGAGGAATACCGGCCGTATTGTTGGTTGTTTCTGCTAAGCGAGTGGGAATTTAGGTCCTTGAAAGTATGTAGGCACTTGAGGCTATGGAAGATAAACTTGTTACTATTGTGGTTGCAAGTAGTGAAACATAGGAGGTGCCTGATTCAATGGCTAACCCGGATGAGGTACCATCAACAACTGTGGAACTGGATTCATGATTGGTGTTTGATGTACCAAAGCTTGAGTGATTCCTTGGATCTGCATTGGATGAGCAATTGGCCCCAAAGAGGGCAGCAGACCAGAAATGTTCTGTCCCAAATCTATACTTGCTATGACTACTTCTACATACACATCTACTAGCCTGGCTAGTGGTGGGTGCATTCTTTTTACTAGCACTGACATGAGCTTGTCCAAGGCTACATAATAGACCAACTGAGCAGAGGGATCATCAACCACATAGGGAGCTTGCAATCTCATGTAAGTGTGATGAAACTGATCATTGAAGGAGCTAATTGGTTCATTAAATTCCCTTTGAACGAATGTGAATTTTTTATATAATTCAGAGGGGCTGATTAGAATCTTATATTTTTGCAAGAAGGCATTCTTTAATATATTCCAAGAGGTGATAGATCTAGTTGGCAAGTTGATGTGCCAATAAAAGGCATCTTCCCCCAAGGAGTAAGGAAAGAGCCTACAAGCTAGGTCTTCATGATCTATTTGCATGTCTTTCAAAGCTGTTTGAAAGATCTTGATATGCTCTTATGTTGTCCTCTGCAGATCACAAGGATGAAACTTTGTGCAAAATCCTTCTAGATTCTTTGGCATGTCATGATAGTCATTGAAGGAAAGAGGAGATGGATTGTTACCCAACCAAGCCATGATGGGAGGTGGAGGCAATACCTATTGCGCAATAGTAACTTGGGGCTGCAGAGGGGTAGTAGTACCTGAGGCAATGCCTTGGCTTTGATGTGTAGCAATAGGGGAAATTCCTTGGCTATGGGAAGCGAAGGGCCTGAAGGCAGCTTGGAGCAGCTAAGAAGAGGAAGGAGATGCCAAAAAGGAAGGGGAAGGCAGGAGCGAATGGATAGAAGAAAGAGATGAGGATAGAGGTGAAATGGGTTGAGAGGATGAGGCTGAGGAGGATGCTTCCCCTCTTTTAGCTTTATTAGCCTTAGTAGGGGGTGGTAGTTCTTGAAATTCCCCTTTGTGTGGTGTAGATATTAACACTCTTTGGAACCTCTCTAGGGAAAAGGAATCAATTCGATCCAGCTTAACAAAATGGAGGCCCTCCTTCTAGCACAAGTTCAGTTGATGGGTGTATTTTCACTTCTCAACATAGGAAACACACAAGTGCACTACCTCTCTTGAAAGAAAACTTCCTACAAAAAAGTTGTAGAAAATTACCCCAAGGTCTCTCAGGTGTCAAGTCATGACTCACAAAAACAACTCAGTGGATTGATGTGATTTGCTAGTAATCACAAGGGGCATGGACAATTGCTAAATTGGAAGTGAATTGGGTCTTTATATGGAGTTTATGAGATTATGAAATTGATGTGTAATTGCTACAAGCTCAAAATAGTAGTCTAAAACTCCATATTCAACATCAAATTTGGCTTTACAATGATGTTTGAACATTGCTTTAACTACTATTTCAAAGAAAGTTCAAAAGGGAAAAGGGAGATGAGAGTTCCTAGACCTACAAATAATGATGGACAGTGACAATGGAGGATGCTATAGTGGACAACCTTTCTAAAACTAAGTTCCACTTCACCAAACAACATACAGTCTCATGAAACTAGTGTTATCTTCTAAGGTCTATAGATGTTTTAGTTGTTCATTCTCCATAAAGCATAAATAAAAGATTAATTTTAAGTACAACAATAAGTTAATGTTCAAACTAGCTTTACATGGTTGTTCATCATCAACAAACAACAAAAAGCATGAACATGGAGGACATCAACACAATAGCATTCTTCATTAATGGAAAACTTGAACTAAACTACTAGAAGCAACTAAAAGCATTTAGAATAGAAAATTAAATCTATCAACTTTGAGAAGATGAATCATGCAACATGTGAGAAACACAAGAATCCACCAAAAGCAATGAACTTCATTTGAAATTTTTGCAGCATGTCTTTACAACAACTCAAATCTCACTTTGAAAATGAGAGGAGACCGCTATTTATAGTTTTCCAAAAGTGAAATGAATGGCCAATATTTAATCTCATTGTGTGGCCAAGATTCATTTTACATTACGGTTTAACCTACCCCAAAAATATATTAATATAAAATACATTTTGTCCCACTCCTATTTTGTCCTGTAGTGGTTCTAACACTGTAGCAGTTTTGTCTTCTACTGACTACCTTCTTTTCTTAGCTTATACTATCAGGAACTCATCATCTATCACTAGTTTTCCTTCATTTTCATAACTTAGAGTGGTGTATTCTACAAATTTCCCAATCAATGCTTGAACCTTGTCCCACTCCATGATATCAGATTAAGAACTTGGAAGGTTAGTCTCTTAGATTTTTCAAAAAAAAATTCCCAGTTCTTTGTGCACCTTTGTTGTGGCCTTGATTACCTGCTCTAACTGGGTGAACACTCTTGCAGTGAAGTCCATGAAATCTGATGTTAATGCATCTACTTCCCCTTGCTCCATCTTCTTATGGAATAATGGCTTAATCTTCCTTAGATCTAGCTCTAGGGCAGGCATGTCATAGTCTATCATTAGCTTAAGGTATTCCTTATTGTCTATCCTATGCTCTTTGACCTCTTCGAGGTCAAGCTGATCATCCTTGAAAAATGCTAGTTCTTTTTCAGATGTATTCTCAGGTATTTTGAGAATGGCCTTGAGTTTAGGATAGGTGATCCTATATAGCTTAATGAATCAGTGACATATTTTCTATGCCCTCTAGTTGCTTCTACATGTATCATAATTTGTTGGTTGTTCAAGAAGCATGGCCTATGCCCATGTCACCATTGTAAAGTACCTGTCAAAAACAATCTACAATAGCCTTGGTCCAATTCTTCATTTTCTCCATATTGGTGAGTTCTTCTTGGGAGAGAAGTGAGGGCGTGAAAGATGTAGTTGGATCTTCTTCCTCCAAGGAAGTCCATTATTGAATATAGGTAGTGAGATCCACAACTAGTGCATTTAGCTCCTCCTTAAAGGGCTGATCCTTTTTCATCTATTGCATTATTGTGGCCATTGATCCCTAGAATTCATCAATTTTTGTTCTTTTGTTGCAAGGCCCAAGTTGATGGTAGAAATATTGTACCTAACCCCTTCCCCTTTGTCCATCACTGGGATGGCTATCTTCAATGTTCTCAATCCAAATGCATCAACTGTGATGTGGGAATGGACCCTCGACTTCTTTTCTTTCCTTGTCTTTGTCTGTGCTCTTGTAAGGAAAATTAGATGTGGAAACAATTCTCCTAACGTCAAAACCTCAAGGAAGAATGTAGAGATACCTTTTTAAAATTACAATTACAGTCCAATTAAGATGCACATGAAAGAGATAACAAAAAATAGAGTATTTGTCACACACATATGGACACCAGATTTATGTGGGAAAACCCTTACGGGAGAAAAACCCACCACACCAAGAGAAATCACTTTTTATTACAGTAATGGAGATTACATACAAATATCAGACTTATCTTTCTGATGTCATATTTCAGCAGCTTTCACAATGATCAAACTTGTACAGGAACCTTCAAGTTACAATATTTATAGAATAGAAATCACTCTAATTATACAACCAGACAACAATCCATCGATCCTTCGAACAATCCAACCAGTCACAATCTGTGATCATAGAGTATAACCATGTCACCCTTGTCTATCAAACTTCCTCTCAGAATTGCCACAATGAACTGTCTTCCAATGGTTCCCATTCGGCTTCTCTGATTGGTCCACGCGACACCACATAGGATGGTCTTCACTCGGTCAAAAAACTTCAGTCTGTGTTGGCATGTCAGTGAGACACTGACCGTGTCTCCCCAATGCCACATAGCTTAACATCTGATATCACCAAGAGTTTTCCATTGGTAAAAGTTTCCACTGAGCTTACATCCATTGCATCAACTTCAACATTGCTATCGGCAAGACTTACCGCTCGCCAAGAGGTTATACTGAGACTTCTTAAGTTACACCGAAGCATCCAACAGTCGGCAAGACATACTGCTATCGCCAAAACATCACAGCGAATACTTAATGTTAATCCTAGTGCATGTTAATCCTACTACATCCACCAGTCAACGAGACTCATTGCTTTTGCCAAGACCTTATACCAAGTTCCTAAGTCATACTGAGCCGTTAGCATTTCCATTGGCATCCATCTATCTCTAAGACATTCAACTATCGCCAAGAGGTTTCACAGAGATCTCTTATGTTACTCCATAGCCATACTACTATCGGAAAGACCCCACGAGTCGCCAAGACTTCATAACAATCACCTTGAGCTACTCCGATGACTTTAAGTTACATCGAGCACCAAACAGTTGGCAAGACTTACCACTCTCACTGAGAGTTCTTACCGAGTTCTCTAGTGTTACCCTAATAGAATATTGTCGATGAGACATTCCTATCGGTAAGACTTCTTCTTGAACACCCAAGACTTTCCCTGAAGGCTTCAACATAAAACGATTTCAGCAAAACATCCATATCACTGAGAGCTCATAGCGAACATCTAAGACTCTCCCCGATATACGATAGAATGGCCTGTCAGCCAGAGATCTCCACAGGTGGTGAGAGGTTATCCTGAACAAAAAGTCATAGCTATAGGCTCCTTTGGTGAGACTGAAGCAAGGTCACAGCGACCTGAATAATTTCAAAAAGGTTTCAACTGCTAGTTGGCCAGACACAAAAGATGTCACACCGACTTTTCCCTTTCAGAGGTTTCCACCTGTGAGATTGAGGAACATATTTCCAACAATCTCCCACTTGACGAAGATCACATAGGCACCTCCAGAGCACAAAAAAACTTACTGAAAAGCATGGGCACTAAGGCCCATTGAACTAACACACCAACTAAACTTGTTTGTGCTCACTGGCTTCATCAATGCATCTGTAACATTCTCCAGAGTATCAACTTTTTCCAAACTGACCTTTCCATCCTACACCGTATCTCGTACAGAGTGGTACTGTACATCTATATGTTTCACCCTGGCATGAAAAGTAGAATTCTTTGCCAGACAAATTGCACTCTAACTGTCACAAAAAATAGTTATTTGACCTACATCAAAACCAATGTTAGAACACAAACATTTTAACCAAACTGCTTCTTTACAAGCATGTGTAGCTGCCATGTATTCAACCTTTGTAGTGGACAAAGCAACTACAGCCTGTCGCTTACTCATCCAACTCACTGCACCACCATTCAACATGAAAGTATATCCACTAGTGGACCTCTTGCTGTCAATGTCCCCTACCCAATTAGAATCCACATAGCCTTGAATACTAAGAGTCATCTGTGATTCAACTAGGTTCCCATGGTAACACAAAGAAAAATCTGAAGTGCCCTTCAAATATCTAAAAACTCTCTTTACAGCATCCCAATGCGTCCTTCCAGGATTAGCCATAAACCAACTAAGTACTCCCACTACTTGGGAAATGTCTAGCCTTGTACAGACCATTGCATACATGAGACTCCCAACCACACTAGCATAGGGTACACTAGTCATTTCCTCCATCTTAGTAGGAGATTTTGGATGGCCTTCAACAGATAGCTTTGTTCCATGCAAAACTAGGACTACTAGCTGCTTGCAATCATTCATGCAAAATGTCTCTAGAACAGTCTTGATATACTTACTTTGACTGAGCCAAAGCTTTCTACTATTCCTATCCTTGGTTATCTCCATCTCTAGAATATACCTTGCTGCACCAAGATCTTTCATTTCAAACTTATCAGACAACTGAGACTTAAGATCAAAAATCATTAGCTTACTATTGCCTATGAACAACATATCATCAACATAGAGAGCAATAATAAGAACTTGATCACTTTCAGCTTTATAATAAACATAATGATCAGATTTTGATCTCACAAATCCCAAAGATAATACAAAAGTATCAAATTTCTGGTACCACATTCTAGGCGACTACTTTAACCCATATAGAGACTTTTTCAACTTGCAAACCAGTTTCTCTTTACCTTTCTCAATAAAGTGCTCAGGCTAGGACATATAGATTTCTTCTTCAAGATCACCATGAAGAAATGTTGTCTTCACATCCATCCATTCGACCTCTAAGTCATACACTGCTGCAAGTGACAAAATAAATATGATAGACGTCAGCTTAGCTACAGAAGAGAAAATCTTCCCATAATCAATTCCCTCTACCTAGGAATAACCCTTTTCAACCAACCTCGCCTTATATTTTTCCACACTGCCATCTAGACCAATCTTCTTTTAAATACCCATTTGCAGCCAACAACTTTTCTGCCTTTAGGCAAGGGCACCAAACTCCAAGTTTCATTCTTTTCTAATGATGTCATTTCTTCATTCATGGCTTCCAACCAATAGTCTGAGTCAGACATTTTAAATGCCTCCTTTATAGTCCTAGGCTCATCAATGCTAGAAATTAAAGCATATGCATAAGTAGAATCTATCAAAGAGAACCCATACCTATCAGGTTGTTTTCTTTCATGGGTTGACCTCCTCACTTGCTAAGGCTGAGGTTCTTCTTCTTCTTCTTCAGAACTTTCAGAACTGCTTGAGCTCTCCTCAATTTTAGGTATATTTTCAATTTTCAATTCCTCTTTATCTAGTGTAGGAGGAATTCTGACTACATCCTTATTGTTTTCTGACTTTGTCTTTGACTGTAGATCCAAGGTAGAAGGCTTCAACTCATGAAAGATTACACTTCTACTATATACAACCTTCTCTGTATCAGGATTCCAAAGCTTGTATCCTTTTATGCCAGCACTATAGCCAATAAAAATACATTTGACAACCTTGTTCTCCAACTTAGATCTTTTCTCATACGACACATAAGCATATGCCTCACAGCCAAAAACATATATAAAGAGAGTTACTTACCACACCCAAAGGTGTTTTCTCAATAAGAGAAGAATTTGGAGAACGATTAATCAAGTAACATGCAGTAGCAATAGCCTCAGCCCATAACTTCTCCTCCAAGCCAACACTACTCAGATACTTTGTGCTCTCTCCATCACTTCCTATTGAACATTTCTGCAACTCCATTTTGTTGTGGAGTATAAGGTGTAGTCTTATGTCTTTTAATCCCATGGTCTTTACAATACCTCTCAAAATCATCAAAACAAAATTCACCGCCATTATTCCTTAAGCATTTTATTTTTCTTCCAGTCTGATTTTCTACAAGGTTCTTAAATTCCTTAAACCGACTAAACACTTTTGATTTACTTTTCAAAAATAAACAAATGTTCTCGAATAATCATCAATGAGTGATACATAGTACCTTGACTTAGACAAAGAAGGAACATTCACTAGACCAAATACATCAGAATGAATATAATCTAGCAAACTAGAAGGTTTATAAGGACTGGAATAAAAAGAAACACAGTGTTGCTTTCCATATATACAATGTTCATAGAATTCAAATTCAAGGTTACAATCTTAAAGCCCCTCAACCAGGTTTTTATTCTTCAAGGTTTTTAAACCTTTTTCTCCAATGTGACCTAGCCTATGATGCTAGAGCATAGTCTTTTCTGCTGGAAGTTTAACTTCCATAGAGTTTACACAATTAGGAACATTTCCCTCTTTTCCTCCATGAGTAGCCTTTTGTGATTTTATAGAGACATTGTTACATTGAACAACATGTGCATCCAGCTTGTACAAGCTACCAATACGAGCACCCCTTCCTAGCACCATTGAGCCTCTAGTCATCTTGTAGCCATTTCTAGAGAATGTGACTTGCACTCTAATATCATTTAGCATACTTATAAAAAGTAATTTTTGAGCCAGACCTGGTATATGCATTACATTATTGATTCCCTTCACTCTACCATCGAGGAATTGGATTCTGACTCTTCCACAGCCAACAATCTCTAAAGTTGAATCACTTTCCAAGTACACCTTTCCACCATCGTATTCTTCATACTTCATGAACCAGTCTCTATGAGATGTCATGTAGAAAGATGCTCCAGAATCAATCATCCAGACATCATCTGATGCTTGTGTAGCCAAGGCTACAATGAAGGTGTCTCCATCACTGTGAGAAGAATCATTATCAAAAGAATACTTCTTCTTCTTCTCCTCCTCTTTACAATCCTTTTGGACATGACCAGGTTGCCCATAGTTCCAGCATTTCACCTTGGACTTCTTGCCAGGAGACTTTGATCTCCCTTCTGATGTCAATTTGGACTTCTTTTCCTTCTTCTTGCCTTTCTCTTTTGACCTTCCTCTAACAACAAGGGCCTCCTTCACCATCTCAAAAGATTTCCTTCTCATTTATTTTGATAACAAAGAAGCAACAACATCCTCCATCTTGAAACTGGATGTTGTACTCACAATAGCCATCACTAGGTGATCCCATGAATCTGGAAAAGAACACAATATCAACATACAACAATCCTCTTCATCAGTATTTACACCAATAGAAGTTAACTATGCAATCATCATGTTAAATGCATTCAAATTATCAGCAACAAACCCTCCTTCCTGCATTCTCAAAGAGTACAACTTCTTCCTCAGGAACAATTTATTCACCAAGGACTTCCCTTGATAAATAGATGCCAGTCTCTTCCACAAGAAAGATGCAGTCTTCTCTTCATGCACATTGAGAAGAACAGAGTCTGCCAAATAGAGCCTTATTAGCCCCTTAGACTTTCTATCTACAAGGTCCCAATCTTCTTGCTTCATGCTTGCAGGTTTCACTCCAGACACAACAATCCAAAGATCACGATCCACTAAGAGATCCTCCATTCTAAGTTTCCACAACTCAAAATTGTTGCCATTGAACTTCTCTATTTCAATCTTTCCTGATGTGCTTTCCATCTCAATATGTAATTAGAAATTGACAAAATTCTACAAGACTCCCACTGAATAGAAATTGACTCAAAAAACCCAACGTACCCACAAGGATAACACAACTGGTCGGGCTTTGATACCACTTGTAAGGAAAATTAGATGCGAAAATAATTCTCCTAACGTCAAAACCTCAGGGAAGAATGTAGAGATACCTTTTTAAAATTACAATTACAATCCAATTAAGGTGCACATGAAAGAGATAACAGAAAATAGAGTATTTTTCACACACATATGGACACCATATTTACGTGGGAAAACCCTTACGGGAGAAAAACCCACCACACCAAGAGAAATCACTTTGTATTACAGTAATGGATATTACATACAAATATCAAACTTATATTTCTAATGTCATATTTCAATAGCTTTCACAATGATCAAACTTGTACAGGAACCTTCAAGTTACAATCTTTATAGAATAGAAATCACTTTGATTATACAACCACACAACAATCCGTTGATCCTTCGAACAATCCAACCAGTCACAATCTACGATCACAGAGTATAACCATGTCACCCATGTCTGTCGAGCTTCCTCTTAGAACTGCCACAATGAACTATCTTCCAATGGCTCCTATTCAGCTTCTTTGATTGGTGCATTCGACACCACATAGGATGGTCTTCACTGGGTCAAAAAACTTTAGTCTATGTTGGCATGTTGGTGAGACACTGACCATGTCTCCCTGATGCCACACAGCTTAGCATCCGATATTGCCAAGATTTTTCCATCGTTAAGAGGTTCCACCAAGCTTACAACCATTGCATCAACTTCAACATTGCTATCAGCAAGATTTACCACTCACCAAGAGGTTACACTAAGACTTCTTAAGTTATACCGAAGCATCCAACAGTCGGCAAGACATACAGCTATTTCCAAGACATCACAGTGAATACTTCATGTTAATCCTAGTGCATCCACCAGTCGGTGAGACTCATCACTTTTTCCAAGACCTTATACCGAGGTCCTAAGTCATACTGAGCCATTAGCATTTCCATTGGCATCCATCTATCACTAAGACATTCAACTGTCGCCAAGAGGTTTCACTGAGATCTCTTATGTTACTCCATAGCCATACTACTATCGGCAAGACCCCATGAGTCGCCAAGACTTCATAATGATCGCCTTGAGCTACTCTGATGACTTTAAGTTACATCGAGCACCGAATGGTCGGCAAGACTTACCACTCTTGCTGAGAGTTCTTAGCAAGTTCTCTAGTGTTACCTCGATAGAATACTATCGGTGAGACATTCCTATTGGTAAGAATTCTTACCGAACACCCAAGACTTTCCCCGAAGGCTTCAACATAAAAAAATTTCAGAAAAACATCCATATCGCTGAGAGCTCATAGCGAACATCTAAGAATCTCCCCGATATATGATAGAATGGCCTGTCGGCCAAAGATCTCCACAGGTGGTGAGAGGTTATCCCGAAAAAAATGTCACAGCTATAGCCTCCTTCGATGAGACTGAAGCAAGGTCACAGTGAGCTAAATAATTTCAACAAGGTTTCAACTGCTAGTCGGCCAGACACAAAAGATGTCACACTGACTTTTCCCTTTCAGAGGTTTCAGCCTGTGAGATTGAGGCACATATTTCCAATAGCTCTAGCCAGTATAACCTCAATTCCAGCCTTTGGATCAACAAGAGCCAGTGTTTTCTTTTGCAACTACTTCTCTAGCTAGTCAGTCATCTAAGTTTCCCCCTTTGGTGATTCATGATCACCTTCCTCTATTTGCACATGTTGAAGTTGTTTCCCCTCATGGCTTAGGGCTTCTTGTTCGGTTCTTTCTTCTTCTTCATCTGATTCTTCAATGTGTATGGTCTTTTCCCTTTCTAACTCAAATATGGCTACATACTCCTCTATGATATTTCCTTTTTGAGGTGCTCTTCCTACTTCTTTCTTGAGCTCTACATGGTGTTCCTGCTCAGGGCTCTTCTTTGGAGCATCCTCTTCCTTTTCTTCTTCTTTCTCTTCTTCTTCTCTCTCAGGAAGTACTTCTTCTTGAATGGGGTATTTGTCTTTCCCAACTAGTGGAGGCTCTTCAAGCATTTCCATGTTAAAATCAGTGCCTTCTTTCTCTTTTGGGGGCCATTGGTGAGGTGGAAGCAAGGTGGATTGAAATTTCCATAGAGGGCAGAGAAGAAACAGATAATTCCTGAGATACAAGAGCTGGAGGAGTCACAACGATAGCGGTAATGATGAGAGTAGAGGTAGTAGGTGGTCACTATGGTCATTCAACCTCTTCTTCTCCTTCATGTTGTAGATCCTCCTTGATGGTTGGAATTTCACTAAATCAACTTGATTTCTTGGCCTTCTTTGAGGATTCTCCCTCTGTGGTCTTCCATGCATAGACCTTATGTTTAGGCTAGCATTTAGACACATCCTTCCTCTTTCTCAATCTTGTTGCTAGAGAATATTTGGGTGTTTCTTTTGTTGGGGCAGTAGCTACTCCACTATATATTTCACTTTCAAGCTCATCATGGAGCTCTCCATATATCAACATATCTCCTTGCACTTTGAGCTGGGCAATTTGAGCATCTACCCATTGCCTTGTTCTTTTCTCAACTGACCATGTTACAATATCAAGGTCATTTACCTCTTCTTCATCCCAATCTATTAGTGGCAATGGAAAGTTGGCCACAACATCAAATCTTTCATCAATAAGGGTGTCCTGCTCCTCCATAATCTAGTAAGGTATCGGGAACATGTTAATTGACTGCAAAAACTAGGTCATCATCCACATGTAATGTCTCATTCTCACCCCCTTGTCATCTTTGCAATTGGTCTAGAAATCTTCTATGTGGGGCAAATGAGCATATTGTTTTTTGACCCATTTCTTCAATTTTCTAAATGGTTCCATTCTTGGTTGGGCTATATGGAGGTCCAAATGGTACTCCACTATCTCTTTCTCTAAATATTCTACACACTGGGTGGCAGGGATGGCATACATTCCTTGCTCAAAATTGAGGGGATACGAGATCCTTGCTTGGTGTTTATCACTCAGTAGTGTATGGGTGTTTTGTAGCTATCGGGAGACCTCCAATATAATCAACTGATCATTATGGTACTGGGGTAGCTTGTAGGGTCTTTAAGAGAAACCCTTTGTTCTGATATAAGTGAATTTTAGGATCTAGATGAACAGGTACACAAATCACCGAATGAATGCCCAAGCATTGTGCAAGACTCTTCTCTCAAAATCTTCGCCAATGAGTCTAATGATATACCTAATGAAGGCATAATTCACCCTTTGATATTCCCTTTTGAAGTTCTTGTACTACATTTGTGGGTAGCAGTCATACACCTTAAGCTCTACCCTTCCCGGATTTGGGCTTTGTGCAACAAAGAGGCCTTTGTATGCGAATGCCTCCACTAATAGATATACCAGGTAGGAGGTCATGTAGAACTGGGATGTCTTCTTTACAACCATAAACTATGCATGCATTTTGTCACTAATGATCTTGGCCCAGTGGAACTTTGTTTTTCCATGAATGATTTCCTCAATGAAATAAAACATCCATTCTTGGAAGGCAGCACTAGGGAGGGCCATTACTCTACTTAATAGAGCGACCAAATCATGGTACTCTTCATGGAAGTTGCTTTTGAAAAGTTCTTGTGGCACTTTAGTAGCAGTACCCCTCTTTTCTTTCAACCAAATTTGGTTGATCAAATTCTTACATCCCAGGGGGACTGCTTTCCACATGTTCTCGGTGTATCCTTTCTTTGTTTCCTCCATGGGTTCAAATGTAGAGTTTTGGAAAGTTTCATCTATGGATCAGGCACATATATCTACCAACACCCTACCCTCATGGTCTATAATCTTTTTGTTGCCACAGTGGTAGCACTCTCTGCATTTCATCACTAATTTTAGTGCTACAAGTGTAGGTGGGAAGCCTACTACCTTGGCTAGGCCAATCTTTTGGATCTTCTGAGGATTCTTAGTTGTAGGGTTTCTTATGATCCTCCATCAAAATTCATCTATATCTACATGCCCCAGGTTGGTGTCTAATACTGAATCCCATGTAGAGGTAGCTTTGAAGGTGATTTACAACCCATGGAATTGATACTTCATCTGATTTTTCTCTGATTTCCCCCTCGGTGCTTTGTCATGCTTCTTTCCTTTCTCTTTCTTTGTAGATTGCCCTGATGTACCCTTGGCAGATTCCATAAATCCTAGAAGTAAAGATGTCGTGAGCATGTTCATATTAAAATTAGGGAAGTGTTAGTAAAATCCTACAAAACAAGGGTTAGATCCAATAATTCATCTTCAAAATATTATAAAACTCATTAAAATTCATTGTTTGTCACTCATTTGGGTCAAATTCAAGAATGCAGACCCAGGGATGTAGGTTTCCCTGCGTTGGCAACTGTTAGGGAAGTTAGAAATGAAATGACATTGAGGTCACAATGGCCCACAAATGGCCACCTGCACTCAAAATTTTGCATTGGAAGTTTGGAAGTCAAGATCTTTACTAAGGCATTTGACGTGTTGGGAAATCCACCATGAAGTCTTTGGAGGCATGCAATTTTTCATTTTGCTCATGTAGGTGCAAGGAATGTAGAAGTTGGAGGCACCATGGACGTTTGTAGCTCTCTCGTTGAGAAATAGCGGTCATAAGGTGGAAACCCGCAAGAGTAATCTCACATAGCAGGGTCTGTAAGAAGCTTGGACAGTCCGACATTGTCCCTTTGGTTTAGTCATTTGAAATCTTGTGGGTAGGGAATGGCGGAAGGCCGCTAGGAGAAAGTTGTTTAGGGACAACAAAGATGGGACAATAACCCACAGGAGGAGGTCCACACCAATGGGTCTGCAAGATGCCTTGGCATTGATCACTTCACTAGAAGAAACTGGAACGACGGAGGAAGGCTCGGTGCCCGCAATGTGGGAGGAAGGCAGGGCATGGTTGTTCATGAATGAAAACTAGTTGATGGTGGGTCATAGGTGGTGACCTACAAGGAAAGATGCACAATTCATTTAAACTTAATCATTTTAGCACTAAAGACTTGTAAGGAAACATAGTGGCCGGAGTCCACAAAGTGAACTGGTAGAAGTTCTTGGCTATTTACGAATGACAGTGATGATGGGGGGTCCACAGAGGGACCCTTGCAAAGTATAGTCTACCTAAGGAGTGAAGACTTAGTCATTTTGGATGGTGAACTGACATGGTGAGGAGGACTACAAAGTTTGAGGTACAGGCAAGAGTAATAACTTTTCCACCAATGTTAGGCGTGAAGATGGCAGTGAAGGGCAGATGAAAGTGTGCAAGAATCGACCCACAAAAGGAAACTTTTCTTGTTTTAGCACTTGACGGAGGTGGTCTCATTGGAACCCGTAATACGGGAGGTTGATAGAGGACCACAACAGTGCACCTCCATGGGTTTCAAGCTTCATTTTTTCACTCAAGTGTTTGATGCCTTAGGTCTTTTATCAAGGCAGCAGGGGGACGATGTCCACCCACATGTGGAAGTCTGCATAGGTAGACCCATAGGGTCATGATGCTTAGGGTTTTCAATTAAAGTTTATTTTCAGTGGTGTTGATAAGGGGCTTGTGGGCCACAAAGGTCTCATTGCTCTATTTAAGAATGGTGGTAGAGGCATCAAGTTTCGTAGAGCTCAAAATGGTAGTGTTGGAACAAATTTTGAAGGATTTCTCATATGAGTAGGTGTGGCATTTAGTGTTTAATCGGTTGCCCAAGAGACTTTTAAAGTTTTCCTTAAGTTTTTTAACAATTTTGGAAAAATTAATTCAAAAGGACACTTTTAGTTTGGCATGAGCGAATGTACCTAAAGATCTTGAAGGAATTGACAAAGACCAAGATTGAGATCGTTCAGGAGGTCATGCGAGTGCAGAGGAGGCAGTGGTTGTTTTGGGCTCTGACAAATTTTGAATTGGCAGGGTGAAAATGAAAATTTGAAAGGCCTATTTATAAAAAATCTTCATTAATTATCCTTATTTAAGGCTCATACGGTTATTGTTGGGGTAGGTGGGCATGGGCTTCAAAAGAGTGACAGTAGGAAAGTTAGAACCTACAAGGTAGGAGGCACCCCGAACATCATCGTTTGACAAGCAATAGAGGGATGGTGGCCATGGAAGATGTGGGACCCACCATGTGGGTGGACATCACTGGTCAGCTGCCGGTGAAATGACAAAGACAAGGCAGTGACATGCAATGGGAAACCTGCAGGAGTTGAAGGATGCCAATTTTAAAACTTGAGGGAAACTTGACAAGGAAAACCCACAAAAGCCAAGGACTTAGAAATTTCTTGGGTGGTGAACTTTGGTCAACTAAGGATGATGACTTTGGGATCACTTGACCATTTGGAACTCAAAACTTAGGGCATGCAAAATGAGGAAAAGGAAAAAAGTGACCTAACAAAGGTGAAAAGGAGAGGGTCCTCGTTCCAAATGGGGCATGTGTGCTATAGGCACAACACAAACAAAATAGTATGGGGGATCACCACATGTAATAACATAAAGAAACAATGCAAAATACTAGTAAGGAACATGCAAATCAACCTATAGCAAGTTGTCTGCATCCCAATCTTTATCAGTATATGTGGAAGGTGGAAAACTAGCCAAAGGGACCACATCAAGTGCCAAAGCTAGAACAATTCTATCTAACCCCTTGTACCCACTAAGTGTAGGACAAGAATGAGCTGAGCTAGGGGATGCGAATGAGCTCCTTGTGATAAAGAGAATGATTCGCAATGAAAATATAACATGTAATATTGAGGATGCTATGACCCTACAACTATTACATGGCAATGAGCAAAGAGAATGCTTTAAAGGATTGTTTTTTTTTATATCAAACTTCTAAAATATTATTTTTAGATCACAACATTCATTAGAACTATGCCCAAGAGTTCTATGATATTGACAATGAGACCTATTTGTGTTTTTCAGGATTTAGATTTGGATTTTCTCTAATGGGTAGTAATGTTATGAGTTCTTGATTTAGAAGTGTGTGGGATTATTTCATTTCCAAACATGGGACATGGAAATTTGAGTTTCTTGATTTTATAAGGCTTTTGTTTCTTGCTTTATTCACCAGTTTGTTAAGATGAGTGTTGAGGAGGAGGGCCTAAGATGGTCCTATCTTCCTTATGAGGCATTTTTTGTTCCTTAGGAAGGACACTTATGTCAACAGGAGGATCTTGATATCCTAATCCTTTGATTTCTTCAATATGAAGTGTCTCTAAAAGTTTATGAATTTCATGCTCATTAGTTATGTCACATCCTTGGTTGGTTAAAATCTTAAATCCTTGGCCATAAGTCTCTTCTAGATTGATGGGAGTGTTGGTCACTTTGTTAGCATAGGTATGCACTTTATTAGAGGAGCTAGGTTCACTCATTGTTGGAAATTTAGGCTTAGTTTGTAACTCAATTTCAAGATGTAAAAGACCAAACATCTCAAGTTGTGTTGGTTGTTTCATGGAGGAGTAAAATGATGTATTATTCTCAAGATTGTTAAGGAAATCATTTATAAATCCATGCATGATAGCATCATCTTCTCCAATGATGTAAAATTCACAAGGATAATCATTATGAGTTGATTGAATATAGTTAGAGTCGATTGCATTAGGATCATTTCTAAAAACACAACTTGAAACATCAACCAAGGAAAACAAGGACTTCCACACATTGCTAAAACACATCCATTTTCAATCAGACTTAACAAGGTAATTTTCTAATTATACTATGAAAAAAATATGAATTTTGATGTCTTGTAAATGAAATTTTGAAATCACACAATGTACTAAATTTATTGATTTAAGATAGATATTATCAAATTAATGAAACAAAAATTCTACAAACGGAAACAAAAATCTGAAAACAACAAACAAGAATGCAGAAAAGAATGTTTTAATGCCCAAAAAATTAGAATGTGACCATGATCAGGAACTCATTCACCCTAGGAAAAATAGGTCCTATGTGATGGTTTTGAAACGATTGTTTTCAGATTTCTAAGTGTTTTCTATTAGTTTCTAGATTTTGGTTTGTTACAACAAGTTTCAATTTTATTTTTTTGTAAATTCAATGTTAAATGCAAGTGCAAAGTGTGATAAAGTGACAACCTAGAACACCTAATTTGATATGCAATTTTGTTTCAATTTTCAAATGTAAGTTGATATGATGTAAATGATATGCAATATGGCTGATTTTTTTTGTATTTTTTAGATTTAAAGAATGCAAAGATGTAATCCTAAAAAACCTTAAATGAAATGCAAAGTAAAATGAAAACTAGACAACCTAAATAAGACCTAATTCAATGCAAAGAGATTCAAATGAAAGAAAGATCTAAATCTAAGATGAAAGAGGACTCCAAAATTAGAAAATGCAATGAACAAACTCAGGTTCACCAAAATAGAACATATAAAAATGTAGGTATGGGTGTGTGGTTTATCACAATGACCTATTTTCCTAATTTCATTCAAAATACAAGCTATAATATGTAAATGAAGAACAGTAATTAAATTTGACTAAAAAGTAATCAAAATGAATATCTAGAAAGGGGAAAAAAATGTGTACCTTTCACCAAAAGTCACCTTTTGAAGCTCATTGAGGACTCATTTTTCCTATGGAAGATGGGTCCTGACTAAGGTTTCTAAAAATTGCTTTTTGGGTTCTCTTCTGCTTAGTCAACACTTTTATATTCTAGGTGTTCACTCTCGGACAACCAAAGATAAATTTTAGAGAAGATTTTTTGTGATTTGGAAAAATTTCTTGTAACTTTCTTCATTTTTTCTATTTAAAGGATCTTCAACCTAAAATCTGCAATCACACATCAAAGAGAAAAAAATGTTGTTTGTTAGGTGAATAGGGGTTTTCCTTGGTCAAACCCCATTTTCATAATTAAACCTTCAAATGAAATGAAACATGAAAGAAGTAATGATGAATGAACAATAACGTCACAACTCACCACACCTTATTTGAACCTTAGATAAAAAATTATGCAAACTAGCATGAAGTGGCCTCAATGAATGTAGATCTTGATCATGAAACTTGTCTTGAAACAATGCCTTTGAATGCTTGATTAGATATTGAACACTACATCAACATATTAGCTCAAAAAACATGCATGATGCAATACATCTTTGACATGATGATAGGAATCTTGATTGTTGCAATAATCTTCAATAAATCTACCCTTGAATGCCTTGGAAATGCTCTTGAATTGCTTTTGTAATACTCTCTTGAATTCTCTTATGATAACTTCAATTTACTAGGTGAAACTAAGTGAAATAGCCTTGTATTTATACATATCTTAACATTAATTCTCGAAATTCAAATATCACAAGTCGACATTGAATTGTGGATTTGAAATCATTAAAATACCACCAAAACATATTTCAAATGGGGGTCCTAGGTCTAAGTAAGGACCCATTCACCATAGGGCGAATGGGTACTAGGCCACTTACCTATGACACACATCGGTCAATGTTAAACATTATGTAAAATTAGGGTCCTATATCTAAGTGAGGACCCATAGGCCGAATGGGTCCTAGGTCACTTACCTAGGACACACATCTTCCAAATGTAAGTGTAGTGTAATGGCATTTGTGAATCTCAGGTTTTATCCCTCATAATTTTCATTTAATTAGGCTTGTATTTGAATTAAAGGGGCCAACTAAGGAAAATTAACCTCAATCAAATAATAAAGCCCTAGATATTAATGTGAAAGTGTAAAGGTACACCTTACAAAATAAAAAACAAGGCACAATTAAGTCCATTATATTAAATTGGGCCCTAAACTTAATGTGAATATGAAAAACATATTACAACACTAAATTAAGGCAATATTAGGCTTATTTTATTATTAATTATTCACAAATTAGGTGTGAAAAAGGGATACTTTTTCCTACACTACACCAAATATTATTCTATTTATCAAACTCCATAAACAATAATGGGTAAATTTCATTTTTCAATTATTTTAAATATTACTAAATGCAAGTAAGGAAATTGAGATATGACATTCTTCCCCACTAGGAAGATACACTGCCCCAATGTATAATTAAACAAATTAAACCACATATATCCATTTCAACGTCAAATAATAATGTTATCAAGCCAAAACATCATAGCATACAAATCAAAAATATTAAGAAATAGTATATAGTGAATCATCATTAGTCTATCTAAGAAATAAAATTAGGAAAGGAGCATTCTATCTCCTCTGCATCCTCCCATGTAGAACTATCCTTAGAATATTGATCCCATTGGACCTTATATGGAACAATGTCTCTATTTCACAACTTGACATTGTGTCTATCCAAAATTCTAATAGACTCTTCCAACAGCACTACTAAATCCTCCACCTATAAATAATTCCAATAAAGTATATGAGATGCATTTGTGTGGTATGGATTAAGCAAATAAAAGTGAAACACATTGCGGAGTTGAGATAGAGCAGGCGGTAGAGCTAGTCGATATGCAACTGGGTTGATTACTTCCAATACATCAAATGAACACATGTATCTCAGAACCAACTTGGAAGATTTTTTGAAAGTGATAAAGCTCGTATGTGGGTTGACTCTCAAAAATACCTTATCCCCTACTAAAAAATGTTTAAAGGTTCTATTCTTTTTGGCATAACTCTTATGTCTATTTTTTGCCTCCTTCAGTTTTCCCTTAATAAGTCTCATTTTCTCTTCCATCTCCTTTAACATTTTAGGACCCACTATGATCCTGTCTTCCAATCTATCCCAACTAATGGGAGTACGACACTTTCACCCATATAGGGCCTCGAAAGGTTTCATAGCCAAGGATGCATGATGGGAGTTATTATAATGAAATTATACCAATGGTAGATACTCTTCCCATTTATATTACTGTTGATCCATATAGTACATACAAAGGAGATCTCCTACTACTTGATTTACTCTCTCAATTTGACTGTTGGTTTGAGGATGATAGGTTGAACTAAAATTTATCTTGGTACCAAAAGCTAAATTCAAGGTTGTCTAGAACCTTGATGTCATCTGAGTATCTTTATTAGAAATGATGGTTTTCAGTACTCCATGCAACTAGAAGATCTCTTGGACAAATTCCTTGGCCAAGGTCAATGATCCATCCTTAAGATTTCCTAGAATAAAATGTGTCACCTTAGTCAACTTATCAACTACTACCGAAATGACATCATGTATGTTCTTACTTCAAGGTAACCCCTATACAAAGTCCATGTTGATCACTTTCCATTTGTACTTAGGTATATCATGAGGATAAAGAAGCCCTACTAGATGCATGTGCTCTATTGGCATGATTTTTGTCATTGATGTCAAATTTCATGATGATTCTCATGGTATGCTTTGCAAAGGTGTTGATTTAATGTGTGATGTAAAATTTCATTTCATGTTCCATATCATACATAAGTTCTATCATGCTTATTTGCTTCAGGTCAAAGTATCATGTAGAGGTGTTGTTGTATGATGATTGGTGCATCTAGATTTTTGTTCCAAGGCAAGGTATGATAGAGTTTCTTCTTGATTCATGAAAAGGTACTGTGTTGATATTTTTATTGTTGGACTCTTTTTTACAAAGGTGTTGATGCAAGTTAAGTTGATGCTAGTCATCTCATGGTACATCAAAAGTGATAAGTATTTACCAAAAGGTGCTTTTCCATTCAATTCTTGATGTCCACCATGGATCTAAGATTATTGCTTTAAAAGTTGCTTCATAATATGACAACGATGCTTCTTGATCTTTAAGGCATTCAATGGGTTAATGTTCATAGAATTTTTTCTTAGTGTTGAAAGTTTGTTTTCAGTGTTCATGGTTGCAAAGTGATTGATTTGTGAAGGATGTCAAAGGTGATAGTAGGTTTGTTGATCATTTCATGATGGTAGTGGAAGAAGTTTGCTTAAAGTCATGGTTGAAGAAGGTATGATAACTTTAATGATTTTACCTCTTAAAAACTCACTCCTTTTGTTCATGATTACAGGTATGATAATATGGATCAAAATTATGTGTTGATCATTCAAAGGCTTTAGATTTTTTCTTTTTGAAGATTTTATAAAAAGCCTAATATCTAGGGTTTATCTTTTGTAAAGGTTTTTTAATAAAAGAGTTATTTTTCTTATAATTTGAAAGTGACTTATGATTGTTGGTGGAGGGTCACTTAAGTAAATAAATTAATGGATTTATCACATTGGTTTATCAGACCTTCCTTCTTCCTTAACTAGCTCAGTAGGTTAATTTTCTTCATTCAAATGCTCACATGAAGATCAAAGGTGGTTATTTAATTAAGATCTTGGCATGAGTTATTGATCTATGGTTCTTATTCAAACCTCAAAACGTCTAGTTTACCATGTTTCAATTTGATAGGAATTGAAAAATTCTACTAAGGAGAATGACACCAAACTAAATCATTTTCTCCAGATTGAATGTCTTTTTGTATTCTATCGTTCAAGGGTTGCGATAGGAGTTTGAAATGATAATTTGATGTGAAATATGGTTTGGATGAGTGAGAGGATTGAGAAGATGATGATATCATGCTATTATTATGAATTAATAGAGAAAGGAAGATATATATAGTAAAATATGAGAAATTTATGTGATGCATTGACATGATGATTTTGAATGTAGAGGAAAAAATTTAAACAACAGTTTATGATTTGTGTATGACTTTTTTCAACAGTGAGTAATCCCTGCATAAAATATTGTGTTGAGAGTGAAATCAATGATGATCATAGCTTAACTAGAGGTTAGGAAAGTATAATGAGTTTACATGATAATTCTCTAGTTGTGTGAAGGAAGGTGTGCATGAATTATGTCTTGTTTTTTCTTCTATGCACATATTAGTATGATATGAAAGAGGCAGTAAGTGAATAGAGTGATAGGTCATTGTTCAAATATCCATAGTTGACATTATTATGTACAGTTCATAGATATATGTAGTTTGATTTGAAGCTAAGGAGTGAGTAGAGAATATTCAAATATCTATGTTTGACATTATTGCGTAAAAGACATGTTTTTGCTATATTATTGATCATTCAAAGAATATAACAATCAAAGGTATGTACAGAGGTCACTATTCATTATTTGTGTCTATTTGTTCATGGTGTTTGTTAAAGGAGAGTATTGTAATGGTTTGGTAATTTATGTATGCAAGAAGGGTCTCATATTGAGTATTTGTATGTGAATAATGGAGATGGAGAGTTGATGCAGAGACTAAGAAATGGATTGTATGGAAATAGAGTAACCCTCTAAATTTGGTTCATTTCTTTTGGAGTGTGGAAATTTTTCCTGTGATCCATAGTGAGAAGCTAGAGTGGCAGCTTCGAAAGATAGTGAGGCATGATGTTTTCTAGTGAGGTATATTGTAGCCAGTGAGGCACACAACTTATAATATAAAAAAATTGACTAGTGAGGTCTAATGATGCTTATTTTCAGAGTGGCTTTTGACTCATAAATTTGGTGTTAAGTCTATTTTTAGTTGTTTCTTATATGGTTCTTGTTTGAATATCTTTTCTCATGTGTTATATGTTGGAAACACAAGGGTAGAAAACTGAGAGGGGGGTGAATCAGTTGTCTCATAATTTCAAACTTATTCAAACTTATTTACCTTATTCTCAAATCTGATCAATAACCATGAAAGCATAAATCAACAACACATCATAAAAACACATAACACCAATATTTTTTTACGTGGAAACCCTGTTAGGGGAAAAAAATGGTGGATGTTACCCCAAAAGATTATACCTTGTTAAAATTATAAAGAAATGAGAATGGGGAATGCACATGCATTCAATTGCACTGTCTAGAGCTCATTGCTCAATTACAAAAGGAAGACTCACTGTCTTACAAAAGTATTTGGATTACATCTAGAAAATTGAACTAAGAAAATAGCATCTGCTAATGCCTAATTACAGTTCTTGTTAAGCACATGAACACTTCTTCACACTTTTCTTCTACCTTGAATGACTAGGAAATTATTCACACATCTCACACACAAGCACACCTTCAAATGGAATAAACAATCACTTATATATATTTGCAACAAGAAATTACATCACTACATGTCGGCCTCAATAAAATAATAAAATGAATAAAAATTGTCGGCCCAAAACAATAAAAAATTTCAATGTGAATCAACCAAGGTCGGACACAACATAATGAAGACCCAAAATAAAATAATCAAACATGAAAACACTTCAAATAATTATTCCTCAAAGATCCACAACATGCTACAACACCCTGTTATCCATGAACATGAAAAACATGAACATGCAAGAGGAAATCTCTAATCGCACACATAATGATAAATGTAGACATGCAACACAGATATAGCATGATCTAGAAACATCCAAAAACATCACGAATCACCAGAGAAACATCCACCACAATTGAACTTACTAGAATCACATAGTCTTCATTCAGGAACACCAACTGAAGCAACAGAATGACTGTTAGAACACAACTGCTCATAACTTGATCAAATCTTCACACAAATATCTAAAACTTCACATGGATAAACTATATATACTCAACAAAAAACCATTTAATCCACAAAATCTGATCATCAACGTACTGGCTCACTAACAGACTAAACTTCACTTCACCACTGACAACTTGCAACTTATTTATTATAATTTTCTTAGTATCCTCGACATATATAGCTCTAAGACATTAATGCTAATAGTGTTGACATCAATGAAAACCACATATCAGAAACATAACCACAACATCCAACAATCTCCCCCTTTGGCATTGATGGCAACACATGATGTGAAAAACACCATCAACGCAACTATCTTTAGCACTGACTCCCACTTAGGTTCTAAATATTTTCTCCTCAATTATTTTACACAACTCATCTCCCCACATGACTCTTCTCCTTATATAATTCACAATTTTTCACATGAATCTTCTCCTCCTTTAACATCAATGAAAAATATTTCTTTTCTCCACACAAGTTTTGAACATCTGACTGCTCCCCCTAAGTAGCAGCCACCACAACATCAATCCAGATCAAGATAAGACTATGAAATGCATGGATCAATGCAAGTCAATGCATCTTAGTTCTAATTAGGAGGGGTAATCACCCCTAGCTTCCCTCTGAGATACTCAAAAGTATCCTTAGGCAATGGTTTAGTAAATATATCTGCAATCTATTCCTTAGTAGGAATCTGACTTCCTTTTCACTCACCTTCTCTCTCAAAAAGTGAAACTTGATAGATATATGCTTGGTCTTTGAATGCAGCAATGGATTCTTAGAAATGTTAATTGCACTTGAATTATCATAGAATATAGCAATAGGTTCATCATAAACAACTCTGATATCTTTCAACATTTGCTTCATACACAATACTTGAGTACAATTATTAGTAGCAACAATGTATTATGCCTCTGTAGTAGATAAAGAAATAGCATTTTGCTTCTTACTTAACCATGAAATCAACTTCTTACCTAAGAAAAATGCACCACCACTAGTACTCTTTCTGTCATTCACATCACCTACCCAATTAGCATTAGTAAAAGCACTCAAAGTAAGATCATCATCTTTAGGATACCACAAGAAAAAATTAACTGTCCCCTTCAAGTATCTGAAAATCCTCTTCACAACAGTTACATGAGATTCCTTAGGATCGACTTGAAATCTTGCAACAATGTATACAACATTCATGATATCAAGTCTAGTTTGAGTCAAATAAATAAATCCACTAATCATCGATCTGTATCTAGTTTGATTTTCCTTCAGAGAATCATCATCTTGTGTCAACTTGCATCCAGTCACCATAGGTGTACCAACTGGCTTTGAATCTTCCATAACAAACTTCTTTAGCAATTCTTTCACATACTTGGACTGAGATATGAAGATACCTTTATCTAGTTGAGTAATTTGCAATCCCAAAAAGAATTTCATCTCACCAATCATAGACATCTCAATCTCATTCTACATCTCAATAGAAAACTTCATGCAAAAACTATCATCTCCTCCAAAAATGATATCATCAACAAAGACTTCAACAATCAAATTTTTATCATGATCAATCTTGAAATACAGATTAATATCAATAGTACCATTGTTAAATCCAAGCTTCAACAAATACTTGTCTAATATGGCATACCATGCTCTTGGGGCTTGCTTAAGTCCATCCAACACTTTCTTCAACCGACAAACCATATCTCCCTAATCAGTCAGTTGAAATCCATCAAGTTTCTCAACATATACTTCTTCCAATTCACCATCCATAAGTAGTCTCATAGCTTCAATTCTAGCAATAGGGGAAAAATTTTCTTCAAAGCCAATTCCTTCCATCTGAGAATATCCTTGACACACGATTCTTGCTTTGTTTCTAACAACTTAACCTTGCTCATTTAGCTTGTTTCTAAAGACCCATTTAATTCCAATTACATTTTTGTCCTTAGGTCTAGGAACAAGAATCCATGTATTATTCTTCTCAATTTTTTGTAGTTCTTCTATCATTTCTTCCACCCAATGCTCATCTTTACATGCTTCATTCACACTATTAGGCTCATTCTTTGAAATCAAATAGTATTCTTCTGCAATTTTTCTCCTAGTCTGAACACCTTTGTTGATATAACCTATAATATGATATTTTTAATGATTTAGTCTTACATACGTTGGAGTATTAGGATGTTCTTGAACTTCTGGCTCTTGTGATCTCTCTTCTATACTTTCACTAGTTCCTTCTTCTTGATTTTCTTGATTCATTGAAATGATCTGAACTTGATTTTGAGTCTGAACTTTATTTTCTGAGACTGAACTGTTATTCTAATCATCTAAATCATATTCACAGGTTCTAGATGGTCTAACTATGTCTTGATCAACCTTGACATTTCCACTTTCAACTACTTTCCCCAATCTCTTGTTGTAGCACTGGTAGGCCTTACTCTTAGTAGAATAACCAAGAAATATTCCTTCATCACTTCTAGCATCAAAATTTCCTATCTCTTCATCTCTTTTGATATAGCATTTACTCCCAAAGATTTTGAAATATCTAATAGTAGGCTTATGACCAGACCATAGCACAAAAGGGGTCTTACCAGTATCACCTTTGACTTGTACCTGATTGAAAATGTAAACAACAGTACCTACAACCTCTCTCCAATAGATATGAGAAACATTTCCTTCCAACATCATAGTCCTAGCAACATCTTGAATTTTTATGTTCTTCCTTTCCACAACTCCATTTTTTTGAGGGGTCCGTGGGGAAAATAATTGTCTCTTTATCCCATGCACTTTACAAAAATAATTAAACTCATGGGAAGTGAATTCACCACCTCTATCTGATCTCAGACATTTAATCTTTAGACCTGTCTATGTCTCAACCATAGCCTTAAAAATCTTGAATTTGTCTAGAGCTTTAGATTTTTCCCTTAAGAAAGTAACCCACATCAATCTATAGTAATCATTAATAAGTAACATGAAGTACCTTTCTCCTTGTAAACTTTTGACTCTAGAAGGACCACACAAATTAGTATGAACAAGCTCCAATACTTCATTTGAAAAATGTTGTTGGCTCTAAAATGAAATTCTAGTTTTCTTCCCTAACTAACATTCCTTGCATATAGTATTAGTAGGTTTACCAACTTAGGAAGATACTCAAGAACTTATCTTGATAATATTTTCAAAGTTTACATGATACATTCTCCTATGCCACAACTGACTTTTCATCAACTTGAGCAATCAGACAACTTTTACCAATAGCATTCAGGTGAAAGATGTTACCTTTTGTATTTGTACTTGAAGTAATCACATTTCTGGAACTCCCCAATATTCTACACTTTCCATTCTTGAAATGAAGATTGTATCCCTTGTCAACCATCTATCCAACACTTAAGAGATTATGCTTCAAACCTTCCACATATAGAACATCATCAATATTATTCTTACCATCAAGAGAAATGCATCCTCTGCCATGGATTACTCCTACTTTGTCATCAAAAAATCTTACAACACCACCATCATACTTTTCTAGGCTCACAATTTTTCTTTTATCACCTGTCATGTGATGAGAGCATCCACTATCAATCACCCACTCATCTTTCTCTTCAACTTGAACAACTAGGGCTTTCTCCACATTTGAGCAACTAGTAGATTCAATAGGGGCAGGATCATTTTCCTTGATAGCAATAAATACCCATTCATCTTCACTTGCATTCCCTTTATCAGATTCATCATCTATCACACCTTCATCAATAGCATAATAACACTTTCTTTGGAATCTAGGCTTATTAAGTCTTGGCTTAGGAACTCTTTTCGGACACCTTGATGCAAAATGACCTATCTTATTGCAAGAAAAACATTTAATAGGTAATTTCCCTTTATACTTACCTTCTCATTTGGATTCTCTCTTGACAATAAGTGCTTCAAGCTCCTCTAGTTTTCTCTCCTCTTCTTCAATCTCTCTCATTTCCTCCTCATACTTGAATAACTTTTCTAGAAGAACTTTCTCCAGGATCATATCTTTGTTTATCTCTTCTAGAAGTAGTGGCCTTGAATGCAGATTCTTAGGAAGAGCACCACCAAACTCACTCAACTCAAAAGCTGTAAGCTTACCAATCAACATATCTTTGGTTACATCTGTTATAGTCTAGAGCTCCTCAATAGCAATGGCTTTGACTTTGTATGTAGTAGGCAAGGATCTAAGAACTCTAGAAACAATCTTTGATTCTTCCAATCATCCACCAGCACATCTGATACCACACACAAGTTCATTCACTCTTTGCATGAAAGAAGTAATGTTCTCATCATCACCCATTCTCAACATTTCATATTTCCCTTTCAGGCTTTGCAACTTAGGAATCTTCACATTAGCATCACCTTCATACAGAGTTTCCAACTTTTTCCAGATCTCGTAAGCAATCATCAAATCCATAACATTTGTCATCTCAAAATAAATTAAAGCACTCAATAATGCTTCCTTAGCTTTGATATTGTAATCGGCTTCCTTAATCTCATCTACAATAGAAGGACCATTTTGTGGAATGATATACCCATTCTTTGTAATTTTCTAGTAGGTTTCACCAATGCATCTTAGATGACACTCCATTCAAGCCTTCCACAGAGAATAATTTTTTCCATCAAATCTCATACTATCCTTGTATGTCACCATCTCGGATAACCTCAAGTTGTTAAACTTCTTCCAAGGAACCTGCTCTGATACCAATTGTTGGCAACACAAGGGAAGACAATTGAGAGGGGGGTTGAATCAGTTGTCTTAGAATTTCAAAATTATTAACCTTATTCTTAGATCTGATCAATAACCATGAAAGCATAAATCAACAACACATTAGAAACACACATAACACTACTATTTTTTACGTGGAAACCATGTTAGGGGAAAAACCATGGTGGAGGTTAGTCCACAAGATTATACCCTATTAAAAGTATAAATAAATGTGAATGGGGCATGCACATGCATTCAGGTGCACTACCTAGAGATCACTACTCAATTACAAAAGGAAGACTCATTGTCTTACAAAAGGATTTAGATTACATCCAAAAAATTGAACTAAGAAAATAGCATCTGCTAATGCTTGATTACAGTTTCGGTTAAGCACATGAACACTTCTTCACACTCTACTTCTACCTTTGAATGATTAGGAAATTATTCACACATATCTCACACAAGCATACCTTCAAATGGAATAAACAATCGCTTATATATATCTACAACAAGAAATCACATCGCTACATGTTAGCCTCAATAAAATAATAATATGAATACAAACTGTCAGCCCAAAATAATAAATAAATTTTAATGTGAATCAACCAAGGTCGGACACAACATAATGAAGACCCAAAATAAAATCCTCAAACTCAAAAACACTTCAAATAATTATTCCTCAAAGATCCACAACACGCTACAACACCTTGTCGGCCACAAACATGAAAAACATGAACATGCAAGAGAAAATCTCTAATCGTGAGAACAACAATCAATGTGGACATGCAACATAGATAGAGAATGATCTAGAAACATCCAAAAACATCATGAATCACTAGAGAAGCATCTGCAACAACTAAACTTACTAGAATCACGTCATCTTCATTTAGGAACGCCAACTGAAGCTACAAAATTACTGTCAGAACACAACTGCTCATAACTCGATCAAATTTTCATGCGGATCTCTAAAACTTGGCGTGGATAAACTAGATCTACTCAAAAATAAACAATTAAATTCAAAACCTCTGATCATCAATGTACTGAGCTCGCCAACAAACTGAACTTCACTTCACCACTGACAACCTACAACTTATTTATTACAATTTACTCAATATACTCGACATATACAACTTCTAAGACATTAATGCCAATAGTGTTGACATCAATGATAACCACATATCAATAACACAACCACAACATCCAACATTATATTTTGATTTACATGTTATTGTGACTCTCTCCATATTTAGTATCCATGATGTTTGAAGTGTTTCAATGGATTGCTTTACATAATTCAAGTGAGTTAAGTATTGGAATTCAATTTTTAATTAGACCATTGATTCGACCCTCGATTGGTCTTGCGTATAACGTATAAAACCAACCACCTAGCGCATGATATGTCGCTACAGCTTTGTATGGCAGGTACTGGTATCGATGTCATCGCGCGGCTCTAGGGTGTGCCGTATGAGTTGCGTTACAAGGCTTCATCTGGAGACCGACTTCCTGGCTCCTCTGGAAGCTTGGAATATGCATCGGCCTCGTGTCTTAGGATGCCATCACAATTCAGAGCTCTGGCGCGATCAAATCCATCATTTTTCCTAAAAGTTACAACTGAAAGCCTCCTTCCTCTCACGGTATGTCTGCTTGCCGGTGAGATCACTGGCCTCCGTCGGGGATCTTTCAAGGTGTTGGAAAACAAGGACGGAAATAGCTGGGAGAATGGGTTGTCTTAGATTAATGACTTTCAGAAGCTTACGCCCAAGTGTCATATGCTGATTATGAAAATGACCATGTAGCGGTCCTTTATAGGAAGCTTCTGAGGAGAACGCGGGGTACATGTGGAATACGTTGGGGAAAACCAGGTGGATGTTATACTGGCAGTATATACCCCTATTAGAAGTGTAGAAGAATAATGGGAATGCACATGCATTCAAGAACACTACCTAGAGCTCACTACTCAAATACAAGAGGGCTCATTGCCCAAAGAAGATAAATACATATTAGATCCATAGGGTATGAACTAAGAAAATAGCTCTCCAAAAGCTTGATACAGTTCTAGTTAAGCACAAAAACACTCCACACTTCGCTCAAACTTCTTCACACTCTACTCTGGAATCGAATGATTAGATCATTATTCGCACATTTTATCTTCCTCTACTCTCACACACTTATGAACACACTTCAGTTTTCTCAAACAATTGCTCTTATATATCCAAAACATGAATTTCATCAACAACTTCGTCAGCCAAAAGAAATATGAAAATATAAAACATATATGCCATTTTGGCCCTAATTTACAAATAAATTTTCAATGTGAATCAAACACTGTTGGCCAACATTATTTTGTGACCCAAAACAACATCCTTGAGTGCACCAAACATTCAAATTTTAATCTTCAAGAATCCACAACATGTTACAACCACCATGTCGGCCATGAACATGAAAACTCAAACACACATGAGAAAAATATTCAACCACAAACACACCAATCAACAAAGACATGTAACAAAGATAGAGAATGATCTAGAATCATCCACAAGCAACAAAAACCAATAGATAAATATCCAAAACAATTGAAATTACTAGAATCACATCAACTTCACTCATGAATACTAACTAAAACCACATAAAAACTATCAGAACACAATTATTCATAACACGATCAAAACTTCACGCGGAACTCTGAAACTTTTGTAGGATAAACTAGATACTCTTAGTAATAAACCCTTCATTCTACAATGATTGATAATCAACGTACTGAGCAAGACACCTTCATGACCTTCACTGTTCCACTGGCAACCTATAACTCTTTCTTTTACAATTTTCTCAATATCCTCGACATATACAACCTTCAATACATCAATGCTAATAGTGTTGACATCAATGAAAACCACATATCAGCAACACAACCACAACATCCAAAAATATCCCCTTTGGAATTGATGGCAACACATGATGTGAAAAACACCATCAATGCAACTCTCAATCAGCACTTACTCCCCCTTAGATTCTGACTCTTCTTCCTCAACTTCTTCTACATGATCTTCACCCCACGAGGCTCTTCTCCTAAGATAATTCATATTTTTTCACATGACTCTTCTCTCCCTTTGACATCAATGGAAAAGATAAACATTATCTTCCCACATACAGGATTTGAAACACATATTTGCACATTTGACTACTCCCCCTGAGTAGCAGCCACAAAAACATCAATCCAGAGCAAAATATAGCTTTGAAGCATATCGATTGATGCAAGTAAATGCATGTCCAATTCATATTAGGAGGGGTAATCAACTCTAACATCCCTCTAAGATACTCAAAAGTATCCTTTGGAAATGGCTTGGTGGAAATGTCTACAACCTATTCTTTGGTAGGCACATACTCCAATCTGACTTCTTACTCATTCACTTTCTCCCTCAAAAAGTGAAACTTGATTGATATATGATTGGTCTTAGAGTGTAGCACTGGATTCTTCGATGTGTTTATTGCACTTGAGTTGTCATAGTATATGGCAATAGGTTCATCATATACTACTCTGATATCTTTCAGCATTTGTTTTATCCACATCACTTGGTACAATGGCTTCACTTGCAGTAGCAATATGCTCAGTAGTAGATGAAGTGAAGATTCTCACTTTTTCTCAACCAAGGGCTTTGCTAGGAGAATGCCACCACTAGTACTTTTTCTATCATCTGCGTCTCCCTGCAATCCTCATTAGGCATGTACTCAATGTAAGATCATCATCACTTTGGGATGCTAAAAGCCCAAAATCAACTAGTGCTTTTGGGATATAGAACGCGATCTAGCAATGCCCTTTCAAATTTAAATGATGTGAAGTGCAGTGCGAGTTAAGAGAAATGAAAAATCTGCTAATGGTAGGCTGTATCGAACTTCTTTTCCTTACGACAATCATCATTCTATGTTAACTTGCATCCGGTTACCATGGGTGTACCAACAGGCTTTGAGTCTTCCATGCCAAACTTCTTCAATCACTCTCTCACATATTTGGACTAAGAAATCAAAATCCCATTGTCTAACTAAGTGACTTGTAATCCCAGAAAGAACTTCATCTCTCTAATCATACTCATTTCAAATTCACTTTTCATTTCATCAGCAAACTTGATACATAAATCATCATCTCCTCTAAAATTAGTGTCATCAACAAAGACTTCAATAATCAACTCTTTATCATGATCCAACTTAAAATATAAGCTATTGTTAGAAGTACCTTTATTGAATCCAAGCTTCAGTAAGTATTTATCCAGTCTAACATACCAGGCTCTAGGAACTTGCTTGATCCCATACAGAGATTTCTTCAATCAACAAACCATGTCTTCC
>VDFB02107796.1:0-30503 GCA_007258455.2 Sequoia sempervirens | reverse complement strand
CAAAATCTTCACACACAAATCTGCATATATTCTCTTTCTTAAATATTCATACACAAATCTGCATATATTCTTCTTCTTAAATCTTCTTGTTCTTGAATGATATATCTTTGTGTCTCACACACTTCCCTTCTTCACAAATCTGCTTGTATGATAGTACATTTATTCCACTCTCACACATTTCTTATTCCCTTTTATATGTTCATATATCTATGAAGAGATACATCCTTTCAAAGATAATGACCCTTCAAATAGTCATGACTCATGATGTTGCAGCGGTTTCTGGATTAGATTGCGTGAGAGTTTTTTTGGATTGATGCAAAAAAACTCACACAATCTAATCCAGAAACCGCTGCAACATCAATTGATATGGATTGTGGAAACTTTATATCATTAAGTCATGACTCCTCTTAAATAGTAAATGCTGCCTTTTCGCACATATCCACAATAATATATAGTTTTATCCTCCACACACTTCTCTCTTCACTAATAGATCTTCCTTTCTATTCCATAGATCTTTCTCTTTCTCTTACTTTCCATAAACTCTATTTATATCTTTACATCTCAATGAAGAGGTGCATCTCTTTATATGTCTTTTTGTTAAGACTAATTGCTGCCTTTGAATGATCTTTTATTATTTTCTTCCTTCAAATCTGCTTGTGCTTCTATAATGTATCTTCTTGTTCTCCGCACTTCTTTCCCTTTTTATATCTTCTTGTCACTATGAAGGGAGACATCTCTTAACAAAGAGACACAAACTTTATTGACCATTTAAAACCTTTGAAAACAATTCACATCTCTTCACTAAATGATGTATTATTAATGAGTGTGTTCCACATCACCTCCGAGATATTTTCTATCATGCTCTTCTGATTTTTTGCCTTTGACATCATTGACAATAGTCTCATTCATTCGCTTTGACATCAATCACAATATTCTAACAATCTCTCATACTCCTTTGACATCAATGACAATCAATTCCAACAATTTCTATTTTTGATAGTGTTGATTATCACCATTGAGTTTCCCTTGATCTTGACTTTTTCGATGTCATATAGATTATAGATTTGCAACCCAAGGGAAAAGACTTGGGCTTCATCCTCATTGTTTGTGCCCTACTTGAATTTTTTCGATGCAGCCTCAATCAACCTTCCCTTATCATCTCTTATTAGACAACTGGCTCCCAAAATTTCAGGATTTCTTTTGATACTTGATCAAAATTCAGCTTTGACCAATCTTGAGGTAAAGGATCCATTTTAATCCTTCTCTCTAGTTCAAGGAATTAACTTGCCCAACCCCATTAACTTGGGTGTTACAACCAACTCATTAAAGAGCTACAACGACCTTATTAATGACTTACAACTAAACAGTAAATTATTAAGTTTAAACATAACTTCATAATATCATTATTCTAATATTCTAATACTAGAACATGTTCTTTACCAAGCCCCTTTCATAAATCCCTTATTGCATTTAGATCATTCCAAACTGGTTATTAATGATGTCCTTTGATTGTATTTATAGTTATTGGTTGAAATTTAATGATGTTGATATTGCAATCATCCACTTACTTAGCAATTAATGTTAGAGAAATTTAAAATAACATGCTTATATTAAAAAATAGGATTCTTTTCCAAATTCATGTAGTAATGTTATATTGAGGTTTTAGGATGACATAAATAAATTTGATGTTTGAATGATGTCAAGGGTGATACCACCTTAGATACTCTTCCTTAGCTTCAATGGAGTGTAGGCCATGTCTAAGCCATAACAGTGATTGTAGGAACCAAATTTCCTCTTTTAGGGGTAGTGATTTTTTGGTGTTTCTTAGTTAATTATTAGTTTTTCGGTACACACAAAACTCTATTTACATGTGCAACTTGTATGGTGTATTCAACTATAAAACATGATAACGACATTTAAAGTTTTGGCTCTTATTTTCTTAAGCTTTTCTTCAATGCATATCTAATCGTTAAAATTTGATGTTGTCAGCATCTAATGCTAGCATGGTTGAAACTTGACATGATATGCCATTAACTTGTCTGTTAATTTTCTCTCTCCACAGCTGTGAGTCATGCAGCATGTTGACAACTTTTGACAAAAATATGTTTTAACTTTTAATGTTGAGTAGTCAATATATCTTATCTCAGGAAACAACTCTTCTTTACTTTTTTCTTATTTTATATACAGGCTTCTTACAGAGGATCCAAATCATCGCCTGGGGGCAAAAGGAGCAACAGAAGTATGCACTGACCTTATCCTTGCTACAAAGTTTGAATCTCAGTAGATGTGTAGGCTTCATTAATTAAATATTAAAATATGACCCTTCTTGTCAACTCAAGTGAAAAGTACTTTGTATTTTAATTTCTGTGTCTGGTATTAATGAAATCTATTGATGGTTTTTTTGCAGGTGAAAGTTCATCCATTTTTTAACAATATAAACTGGGACACATTGGCAATGCAAAAGGTAAGGATAAATATGAAATAATTTGTCCGTGTGGCTTATTTCGACCACTCATCTTTAGTGTGTGCATATGTGTGTGCTTTTTCAAAAAAATTATTGCCAGGGTTTCGTCATTCTAAAAAGAATAGTCTTAATACCTTGTAATATGCACTGAAATAAATTCTTAAGCATCTGAGAATAGTGATGCTAATGTCTTCAATTCACATCGCTTCTATTTTTTTATTTTGCAGTTGGAAAGTTTTTTTTTTTGAGTCAATCAATAGGTTCTGAACTTCTTTATGTGAAAATGAGGATATGGGGTATACCATTGGTCGAATAAGGAAAGTTGTAATTTTTTTATTAATGCATTCTTTGAAGGATAACAATCATTTAACAAGTAATACAAAACATGCAACCACTTGAGTATAGGCCAGAGAAATGTGATAGAAAATGGGAAGGATCCAACTTATGCATGGCAAATTTGAAGGTCTTTGTTAGCTTGAAAGATTTTGATGACTATAAATGATTAGAAAAAATCAATGAAATTGATTTTACTTATCCTAGGAAGTGTAAGGGAAAATATATTGGTAAAATTATGGTTAATAAGAAAATATGATGTATAAGTAAAGTCACATTACTTCGAGTCATGAACAAATCGATAAACCACTATTGAAGAGAAATAACACTAATAATCGTATGGAGGAGAAGTAAAAACTAATAAAATCTTACATGCAATAGAAAGAAAATAATGACACACTTAGGTTATAACATGACTATTTACCTTGCGAAATCCTTTGGAGAAATCCAACAAAAACAACACTCATTGTGTTCTTAAATGTTCACAATACAATAAGATATTTGTTGCTTGTGCTTAACCCTATTCTATGTGTGAGTATTTGTAGGCACATCACTATATGATATTGCTAAGCAATATTAAAATACAACCGACTATAATGGCCCACAATTTTTTCTTAGGGGCACACAACCCAAAATCCAGCCATGGCCCTCCCATATTCCCTAGCCGAGGCATAGTCTCAAGGCCCACTATGTATGTTGGGCTATAGAACATGCAAAGTATACAAAGCATATCCAAGAAATCTCTTGCTTGTTAAATGATTTACGTAAGGGCCATGCACACATAGATCAGTTGCTAAGGCAACTATGTCCATTTATTTCTTACACCAAGCAAATTTCTCTATATTAATTGACTTCATCAAAGAGTCAACAAAATTCTTCAAGCTAGTGATGTTCAAGAATATTTTTTTTTCTTCAACCATGTCTTTAAAAAAATGATATTGCATATTAATATTTTTTCATTTGAGACTGATAAGTGGGGTTCTTTGCCAAACAAATTACACTTCAATTGTCACAATATATCCTTATGGACTTTTGTAAGAATCAACATTTGAGCACAACTATTGTAACCATACCACTTCCTTACATACATGAGTGACTGCCATGTACTCAACTTCTATAGTTGAAAATGCAACAATTGTTTGCATCTTGCTCATCCAATTGAGCACTCCACTAAACAAAATAGACATATTATCACTTGTAAATCTTTGAAAACCATTATCCCCAATCCAATCAACATCAACAAAGCCTTGTATATCTCATAGATACAAGACTCGTAGGGACTTGTAGAGATTTAGTGAGTCCCAAGGAAAGAAAGTGAAAATGAGGCTTAGAGGCTCAAGGCCTAGGTACTTGGCAAGTTTGCCAATTTTGTTGGGAAGGCTCGGCCAAGTCAAGTGTTTAAAAAAAACGAATAAAAATTTGAGAACATTCAAATGTACAAGCATGAAAGTTAGGCATTTTTGAAGGGTTTGGAGGACTATTGGAGGTTGGTTAAAAGCAATAAATTTATGAAAAATAGCATGAGCCATAAATTTTTTGTCTGGTCTCACGTGGGTGTTGCCCCTAGAGCCCCACAAGGGGCATTGCTGCCCCCAAATCCTTGCTAGCCGCCCAGTCATCACAAGGCCACCTCAGCAATAGTTTCCTTGTTTTAATTGAATATGTTTTATAATGAACTGTATGTCTCAAGAAGTCGAAGAGACTCTTTATTTTCAGTGATTCCAAGAAACAGTTACACTTGCAAGTATATATATGGAATCTGATGTTATCGAGAACTCTCTTAGCAAATTTTGGAGAAATATAATTGAAACTGAAAATTTTACGTCTGTGAATGAATTACATGGATCATTGAATGAATGAAATTTATCATATCTGTGTATTTTGATTAATTTCTAAGATTGTTGCATTTCTGTGTAAATGTGGAATCTTTTTTATTTACTAAATCCATTTCAGTTTCGATATTATCTTCAATTATAAAAAGTTTTCAGTATATATATTTCGTGGAATGCAAATTAGTTTGTGAGCTAAGTGCTTTTCATGATTAAGGTTTATTCATCAAATTCAATGTTTAAAGATACAAGTATTGGAATTCAGTTTCTCACCTTTTGTGCTTTCTGTTTAAAAGCATACCATTTTAGACTATTTTCAGAAAACTATATTACTTATCAGAAGAGGGAGTTGTACCTCATAAAATTCAGAAAGGAATTATTTCCCATAGAAGTAGTTTACTCAACTGTTGGTAATTGATTTGCATTCAAATTGGGCAATAGAGTAAAGAGTTTAAATTTTAGAAACTGCACAATCTGTTAACCAACAGATTTTCAATCTAAAACAAAGAAAATTCAGAGGTTATGCTTGATATCAGTATGGTCACTTGTTATCAGTTTGGCTTGATCATAATTTGCTTATCGCTAATTGTCGTTTTGATATTGATTATAATGTAATTTGGTTTACTAGCTGCTAATATCTTTTTGGTTAATTTCATTGTCCTTATTCTAGTCTCCATATGCTTTCACCTTGCCTGCATCAAATATTTGATGACTAGAAAGAGCTAGGATTTGAGTGATTGCAAAAATTTTGGTGGTTTTGAGCTAGCATCTTGCAAGGGACATTATAGTACTTGTGGGTTAGCCTGAGAAGTTTGTAGCCTCAACAAGTTATAGCCCTTGTACTCTTCGAGACAAGTACAAGAAGGATGCTCAAATATCAAGGAACCTCCATAGCTAAGGGTCTATTTACTTGCAACCTCTTACCATCAAAGTGTTATTACATGTATCTATTATTAAATTTTAAGCTCTGATGCTCAAATATCAAGGAAACTCCATAGCTAAGGGTCTGTTTACTTGCAACCTCTTACCATCAAAGTGTTATTACATGTATCTATTATTAAATCTTAAGCTCTTACTTTTATTTGGTAATTATTGTTTTAAATTTGTATTGAATTTGTCTTGAATCTCAATAGATTTCAAGTTCGTTTGCAACTAAGCAGAATTGGATTAAATGCTCCTTTATTCTCTTATTTAAGCACAACTAGTTGGCAGCGAAAAAGGAAAAGTAGTTGGTGTATGTGCATTCCAATTTTCAACTCCTCTCACACAAGCAAGTCAAGTACATGGAGAGGATAGTGAGGCATTGGGTTTAGCACCAAAACATCTCAACTTAGATGCTTCTATTGCACAAATTTCTCTAGTCTCAATTGATGATTAGGGGCATGAGGTTGATACACAAATCATACATAGTGCAGCTCGTGGGAGTGGCACTTGTAATATGTGTTATGATACTCGACAAGCCGATTTTTTACTTGGACTCGGGCTCAAACTCGGAGCCTAGACTCGGCAAAGACATGGAAAATTGAAAACCCCATGAAATTCATAGATTTTAAAGGATTCAAAACTTGTTTCATGCACCCTTTAATAAATAAACCTTAAAGACACAATAACCTCATCAAATAGAAGCTATTTGATCAGAAACACAAGTATACATTGATCACATAAATATAAATGTGAATTTTAGTTGAAGGAAATAACACATTTAGATATATAATGTTGTTAAATGTATACAAAACTCATGGAATATGAAATCCATGGCATTAAAAGTTCAAAAAACATATCAAAACAAAAACTAGAAATCTATGGCTTAGAGGATCCTGCATCACTCGGCCTTCTTGCATGGGCATCTACGATAGGTCCTAGGTGATGATGCAACCATGATATTTGTTTGTGTCTTAGGAACATTAACACCAACATCCAAGGTGTCTACTTGTGCTCTATTCTCCTCCTTTGCCATGGCTACTACCTCTGCCTCTCTATCCACTCGATCAACCCAATCAAGGTCCTCATCACGAAAGATAGGATCCTCAACCTCAGTGATCCAATTTGATTGTGGATCAACCTCTTCTAGTGTGATGGATGATAAGTCACTACCCAAAATCTGTCTGTGGCAAAGATGAAGGTTGTAATGAACATAAACAAGATCATTCAACCTCTCCACTAACAATCTATTGTGCTTCTTGGAGTGTATATGCTCAAACATGCTCCAATTTTGCTCACAATTTGAAGCACTGCATGGTTGGCTCAAAACTTGAATTGCAATTCTTTAAAGATTTGACATCTTAGAACCAAATCTTTCCCAACATGCATCTAAGACAAGAAAAAGAAAAAAATCAATCTCATTGTTCAAATTTAAGTTTTAATATTGAATAATGATGTAAAAAAAGAAAAGTCTAATTATTAAACTTAAATTATGCCCTTAATAGATTTTTACCTATCTGCAATTTCAACCAAGTTGCCTTGCATATATCTCGTGCAAAGAGATCTTGTTGTGCAAGTCTAAAGATCTCAATCTTGGTGCCTATTTGTGCCTCAACATTAGAATCAAGCATCATTTGCTCTATGACTGTATGCAGCCCACTCAAAACCTCTTCGTCTGCCTTGAAATTAGGGTACAATTGGAATGTTGAATTGAGAAAATAAGCAGTTGCGTGTAGGGGTTTGTGAAGCTGGAGGTGCCATCGTCTATCAATGATTTCCCAAATGGGGTGATACTTATCCTCAACTCCCGCATAAATAGATCTAATGGCCTCCTTGGCTCTATCCATGCTCTCATATATGTAGCCCATTGCGGGCTTCTCCCCATCAACAACTCGTAGGAGAACCACTAAAGGCTCTATGAATTGCAATTATTGTGAAACTGTAAAGACCCTTGTAAAATTTGCCGTAAACTTCAACTTAATTGGTTTGGCATTTTGTCTAACACTTGGCTTGCGAACTCATTACAACATATAAATGATCCTACTTCTAATTTCTTCCTCATAAGTTGACAAAATGCATGAATAAATGACAACTTCTAATCTGTGTGACTAACCAATGAAGAATATGATTGACTGAAATGAGAGTGCTGACTTAATTCATTTATAATGAACAAGGACCATACATTGGCATTACATCAAACAGTTGGCATGCAACTTTGATACCTTTCTAAATAAACATGGAATTGCACTTCTACAACTTCTAAATTCCACCCTTGTGAACCTATAATCAGATACCTGCATTTCTTCATGTGGTTTTTCAACTAAGGGCTCTGCAATTTCAACATATTTCATTCTGTTACTGTCAACAAAAACCTGTGAGACTGTTTTGGCTTTCTTTGCAATCACTGGTTTTGATTTCTTCAATTTTCGGAAATCAAAAATATCAGGAGATACTGCCTGTTTCTTTCTCTTAGGAGCAATTGAATTTAACCATGGAGGAAGATCCAAAGTTGTCACATCTGAAATGGCAACTGCAGTCTCTGTAGAAATGGGCTCAGTTTGTGATACAACAGAAATTCTCGGAGGTGCCTCGGTTTGTACAGCAACTATGTTTTGTGCAGAAGACAAATTACAACTAGGATTGGCCATGAAACAATCAAAGCTTGTTACAGATGTATCAATTTCTGGAAGAGTTGTTTCTGACATGGCTGAAAAGATTGGATTTATGTCAAAAATACTCTTGAAGTTACTAGGCAAGTTCATCATGGGAGTATCTGTTACAGATGAAGACTGATGACAAGTCTCTTGTGGTGGAATAGAAGGAACAAAAACGGTGGAAAAGGAATCAACATCACTGTCGATAGGGGACATAGGAGATATGGCTGATTCTGGAATTGGAGCTTCAACGTGAGGAGTTATCTCACTTAGAATGGTAGAGGTCTCAAGAACCTCGCCTTCTTCTTGCTGATCTAATACCTGAATCTGCATTTCGTTGACTTCCTTACCCTTTAGTGTTTCCCTATCCAATGGTTGTTCTGGAGCTCTGCTTACTTTCAGCTTGATTCTGGTACTTGAAGAGGAAGCTCCTTCTTTTGATTGTTCCCTGATTTCTGATTTCAATCCTCTAGGACCAGCTGGGTCATCTTCAGCTCTAACTTTGATTTTGATAGTCTTGACACCTATGCTTTTGAGCCAAGAGTTGGTGTTCGCCAAGACTGATTGAAATCTATCAAAGATGGAGACGGATTCCTTTTGAGACCATTGAATTGCAGGAATGGGAGCATTAGCAACTCCTTGTTCTTCGTACTCAGGATCCAAAATCTACTTATCATCAATTACTCCTTCTGGAATTAAAGTCAGATTTAGGTCAATAATTTGCTCCAAAGTCGGCCTGCAATAATCCATTTTGTATATATCCTTCTCTGTACGGAGGTCTGCCCAAATGTCCTCAATGCGGTGAACATGAGTAAAGGAGGCTCTTTTTATTTTATCCTTCATCCTTCTGTAATCAAAATCCACCCTAGCTTGGAATCTCTTCAGTGTTATCTCCTGAAGTTCAGTTTCCATTGCTTTGGCTCTTGAAGAGGTTGTCAAAGAATACCTGCCGATTACCAATGGATTATGTGAAGAAATACCAATTCCAGACTTGTGTTGTGAAGCTTGACGTGAATGAACTGCCATTAACTGCCTTCCCAGCTCCATCAGAATGATCTTATCAGTCGGATATCTTGGGAGCATATAAGGTTGGTCTTCAAAGCAGCCAACTCTCATATAGGTGAAGGTAGGAAATTGAAGAAACAAGCAGCCATATTGATTTACCTTATTCCAAGCTGCATCAGATACCCTGTTATTTACTAACTTTTTGTCAAACAAACACATAAAATAACCAAAGAAGGCATCTTGAACCCTTCTATAATGCGCTCGACTTGGAATAAAAGTCAGCTGATCATAATATTTCCATACAGGCACCAAGGATCTATCACCTTCAGGAGATAAGCCTGGAAAATGTCTCAAGGAAGCCGCTATATAAACCAAATATGAATTCATATAGAAGGTTAGAGTGGTAGGAACCTGTGCAAGCTGTTCACACAAACAGTCACTGATTATTTCTCCCCAGAAAATTGGATGATGTGCTTTTCTAATGACAACCATGAACTTATACATCCAGTTTTCAAACACACTAGAAACTTTCAACCCTGCAATCCTACTCAGAAGAGTGATCATATCGTTAATTTCTTCTATAAAATCAGACCGGTACAACTTGGGCATACGGGTCACACAAGGTCGTGATTTAAGAAGCCATTTAGAGTTGATATGTTTAATACAATCACTCTTTTTCTGCTCAAAATGTCTGTGAGCACTCTTCAATGAAATCTCTGAATAAGTAGTTGCATCAGGTACTCTGAAAACTCTATTGATTGTTTCGGCATCAAGTCTGATAACTACGTTGCCATCATCATCCTTGATTGTTCTGGATTGTCTATCAAAGCGCGCTGCACATGCAAGGACGAATTCTGGTTCAAGGGCAGCAACAGGAAAAGAAGCCACCAGATGAATATGACTTCTCAGCAACTTTTGCATATCAGAAGACGTAGATTTCTCAGCTCTTTCAAGAAATTCAGACATATCAATATGCCCTATTTCTGTATCTTTGATCTCGTCGATATTTGAAACGACGTGAGATGGAGAAATCTCATTCTGATATTTGTCGAATTTATACTTCATCTTTTTGCCTGCTGGAGAAGTTGGTTCATCCGTCATTGAACAGGAATCTGCAAGACTGCGGTGAAAACCCCATAAGGTCAGAACATCATCAGCATCAACGTGAGTGGGCATGGCGGAACTCAAACCCTAGAACAATGAAATGGACTTTGGAAGAAAGATGGAAGGCAAATGAAGATGATTTGGGAATTAAAATGGAATGGTGGCAGTCAAAAACAGCATGTCTCTCTGAAACAGCAAGACAAAAGAGATCTTTGGTTTGGATTTGGAATTTCGTCCAAAAAGGTCAACTTTTGTGCTTTTTAAGGCAATTCGGGTTTTTGAGTGTCTTCAACAATTTCGGAACTTTTTGACATTTTAACAATTTCTGCTTTTTGCAATTTCGGGATTTTAAAGAGCTTTGACAATTTTCACAAAGGCAATCGGGATTTTTTGGAAATTTAACAATTTTTGCTTTTTTGCAATTTTGAAAATTGTTATTTCAACTTCAAATCCCGAAAATGTATTTTTGAGCTAAAAACCCGAATGATAACACAAAGTGAATTATTTATTCTGGAAAATGATAATGGATGTTTGAAGTGGCAAAATGAAGTGAAAGGAATGAGCATAGTATATGAAAGTTTATTGCTGGAAATGGATGGTGAAATGAAAAATGCGTTTTCATCATATGAAGCATTTTTTAAATGGAAAAATGCATTATGTATGAAAGTATGGAGGTATATGAAATGAGATGAAAAGCAAAATTTCAGTGAGATGAAGGAGAGGGCGAGTGAGATGGAATATATGGAGTATGTGTGAGGCGGATGAAGTGTATATGAGAAAAATGAAAGACATATTGAGAATAAGGAAATGCGTTTTTGAATGAAGGCGAATGGAGGCAAAGGAAAAGATGTATTAGATAATGATAAAAACGCGTTTTCAAATGAAAGCAAGCTGAGACAAAGAAAAACGCATAACATAAAGATAACTAATAAAGTAAAACGCGTTTTTGAAACTAACATAAATATTAACAATTATATAAAATCGACCATGGCAAAAACAGAAGAAAAACGCGTAAAGAATAAAAACGCGTTTTTGAATGACATTGGAATCTAAAACAAATATATATATGACAATGACGTTTTTAAATCTAAAACAAAAAGCATATAAATGAAAAAGACGTGAAAGATAACTGAAAAACGCATAACATACCTGGAGTGAGTTGTATATGCGAAAATACAGAGACAAAACCCTAGGCGCGTTGAAAAAAGACAGTAACTTGGCTATTTACTGGTAAAAGTCCGAATTTCAGGCATTAAGGTCGACAAAATCTCCATGAAATAGGGAAGTAAATGCGAAGAAGAATTCAACCAGCTCGAATTTGAGAAAAATCAGACTTTTCAGAAGCTTTTGCAATGCAAAATGTCATCAAAAACATGAATCGGGCCTTTTTTGAGGCTTTACATGCTTTTTTTAACAAAATTGGGTTTTTGAAGCCAAATAACAATTTCACTTTAAGCAAATTCGCACTTTTTAGATGACTTGACAATTTTCATTTTAACAAAAATGAATACTTATGAAAAATTCGAACTTTTCAAGTCACTTAAGCAAAATCGGGTTTTTAAATCATTTTAGCAATTTTGCCTTTTGTCAAAATATAAAAACTTAACAAATTCGGGGTTTTTTGATAACTTAAGCAATTTCGGGTTTTTGAGACATTTTAGCAATTTTGCTTTTGAGTTCAAATTTCCCTATTTGCTGAGTTGCTCTGAAAACCCGAAATTGATGAAAAAGACACCAAAAACAACTCAGAAATTAACGAAAACGGAAACGTAAGGGGGAAAAAGAGTAGCCCAAAGGTTAATCAACCTAAAACAGAGATTTGCCACTCTTTGCACCTCGTAATGCGTGCCTTAGAGAAGAAAAATCTCAAGTTTTAAGAAAATTTTGATTGGTTACCTAAATTTTGAAACGAGTTAAAAATTTAGGATAACAACACTCAAAGCAAATCGAATTTTTTACTTGCACACTCACACTTCAGCTTCAGCAACACTTTAGCCTCAGCAACTCACTGCAATATTAGACTTAGAGCAAATTCAAACTTCTTCAACTGTGAAAAGAAGTGAATAACCTTCAACTCTTATAGCAAAATCGATTTCTAGAAGGAGGCTAATTTTAACCAGTATATTAAATTTCCACTACTTCATTTTAAGAATTCGAATTTTCCCTCTCTGGTATTTTCGACACTTGTCTTTCGACGTCTGGAATCTTGGCCTTCTAGAAGTTCAACTTTGACTGTCACATTTTTAACTCTCTTTCGAAAATGTTTTAATTTAAATTCATCTTTTAACAATTTCCATTCACCAGCCGAAGTTCTGTCTTGCAAATTTTAAATTTTAATCACCTCTGACACTTTGGAAAATTCATCTGTGAAGAGCTCAATCAAAATCATCTAGGCAATTCCCTTTGAATTCATCGTCTAGAAAATTCTATCTTGAAAACACATTTTATTCACTTTGCCTTAGAAAATTTCAAATTCTCCCTTAGGAAAATTTCACAATTCGAGCATCGATTAAATTCCTCATCCGAAAGGCGTTGGCGAAGTGCAGAAGACATAGAAATCCATTTCTCATCGAAGATCTCCAATACCTAGAAGAAAATTTTCTCCAGAACTTATTGAATTCATGGGTATACAACGAACGGGTTCATTTAAAATTTAAAATTTTGAACCTTAGAAAAATAATTTTTTAATCAATTTAATCTCGTTCTTCTCATCTGTGAACATTTTGTGTTGCTCTGACTTGAAAATTTTTAAATCCATCTTGCAATGCCTGCATCTTTTGACTCCACCACTGGCAAATTCATTCTTGCTTCAGGAAAAAAAATTCATCACCTTCATGTCTAGGCATATTTTCTAAAGGAAGAAAATACTTTGCCTTAGAAAAATTTTGAATCATTTTGCATTTCGAAATTTCTCCTTGGAAATTTTATTCAACTTCATTCATCATCCTGTGGTGAGAAATTTTTTATTTCAATTCACTTAGAAAATTCTTGGAAGCACATATCATGGAGAATATTCAATTTCCAACGCCTAGCATGTTTTATTTTCATCCCCCATAGATTTAATATTTCCAACGCCTAACATATTAATCACCACCCTACACACCTTAGGCGCATATCACACTTGAAGGGGGGAATATTCAACTTCGCCGTGCCTAGCATACTTCATCTTCCACTCAGCACCTTACACACTTGGGCGCATTTGGCACTTCATGAGGAATATTCAACACGCCTAGCAATACTTTCTCTCCCCTTTGGGCGCATTTTAGCATGAGAAAAGGATAACATTTCTAACGCCTTCCCTTTTGACTTGTTGACCTCCTTGTAGTATGGGCACATTTGGTAGGTGTTGAAGGATGACTCTTGAGCTTCTTCGTTTTGTCTTTACTTGCCTTTGCTTGGGCGCATTTGGCACTTGATGAGGGATGGAAAACTTGTTGACCTTTCAACTTTCTAACCTTGGGCGCATTTTGCCTTGTTGGAAGATGGGCGCATATTGGCATATGTGAAGGACGAACACTTTGACTCTTTGACTTTGGGCGCATTTCATCCAAGTTAGAAGATGGGCGCATATGGAAGGTAGGGAGGAATGAAGCATGCCTTAGGATTTTTTTATCAAACTCTTAAAGTGGGCGCATTTGGCTATATGTGAGGGATAAACTCAACACCTAGAAATTTTTAAACATCTCTACCTTGCATGAGGGTGCATTTTGCCATAGGTGATGGATGAAACTTTTACTTAGAAAATTTCTCATCATCTTGCTTGTGAGGAGGGCGCATTTGAGACATGGTAAGGAATGAAGCCTCTCAACGCCCTTTTGACCTCCTTTGACCTCTTTCAAACATGGCGCATTTGGCATGGTGAGGGGAATTTGTTTCAACACTTAGAAACTTTTGCAGGCTACTACCTTGAAGTGGGCGCATTTGGAGGTAGCAAGAGGATTTTTTCAGACTTGAAGATTTTTCTTCGTCTTTGCCAGTTTCTCGCCTTACTATAAATAGTAAGTCCTTTGATCTTCATATCTCCGAGGCTTAGATTGATTTGAAATTTTGAACACTGCATCTTTACAACCTCGTTAGCCCGTTGACACTGCCACTTTGAGCTGACTTGCTAAAAATAGCATATTTCTGGAGGTAGTTTGCTATTTATAGTAACTGCTTGTTTCTGATACCTCTACAACTCCGTTTGATTTGAAATTCGAATGATGCGCTCCTCACCACGTGACTTTCCTGTTGACACTGGCGCCTGCTGTTGACTTTCTATTTTTAGCCAGTTTCTGAAATGACTTACTATAAATAGTAAGTGCTCCGTTTGCCCTCAAATTTTATCAGCAAATAGCTTGGAAGACACTGATTGCGGTGGTATACACTAGTTTTTGAAAATTCTGACTTTTTACCCCTCTTTTCGGGCCCCGAAGCTGGAAACCCTAATTCATCTTGCATGCATATCAAATGACCTCTATTTGTCTTCGTTTCTGTTGCATTGCGATCAGTTTGTGATTCTGAAGTGCTGGGAAGCAGCTGTCGGGATGCATCTGCTAAAAATAGTAAGTTCCTAAATGAGTGAACATCTCCGTTTGCATGTCATATCACAGCGAAGCTCTCGAAAAACCCATAAAGAATATGCAGACATGCAAAGGAAACCCTGACATGCAAACCCTAAAATAGCCTCGGAAGGCTGAACTCTGAAAGTTATCATCTCGCTTTGCATGTTACACCATCGCGAAGGTCTCTGAAAACCCAGAAGGAATCTTCCAACATGCGCTGAAAAACTTAGCATCTAAACCCTGAAATCTGCTCTGGAAGCTGAACTGCTAAAAATAGTAAGTTGTTTACTTCAACTCAAATTTTGCCAGTGAGCAGCTTGATGTGTTTTGAATGCAGTGTGACTGTTAAAACTTCAAGAATGTTGACAGAACACCCAGAATTGCACACTTACTAAAAATAGTAAGTAGCCGAAATTCGATGGAATTTCAATGGAAGCTTGCTGGTAGCACACTGACCTCAATGTTAATCCTTGTTTTCAATATATTCACTTTGTTCGACCTCGGATTGACCAGAAAGATGGAAACCCTAATTTTCAGATTCGGCCAAATTTCACGTTTAAGCTCAATGGTGGCCATGTTGCCCGAAAGGTAGACCATAGAAAAGAGACAGAGAGAGAGAGAGAGAGAGAGAGAGAGAGAGAGAAACCAAAGCCAAAAGACCATAATGAAGCAAAAATTAGGGGTCCCCATTTTGAATGGGGCGATGTGTGAAAAGGTCACAACACTACCCGTACCCAAAGATGATGAAATAGAGGAATGGAAGAAGACCCTTCAATTCCACCAATGGCTATCATCTCCTCTCTTTGCCTTTCTTTTAGTTCTTTTAGTTGTTCAAAGGTTTCTAATTGAACTTGCACTTCATGCATAACATCGACACTTTTGGGCATGGTTTAGCATCTCGGTATGGTATATATGCAAGATGGCATTTTAATTTGTTAATGCCTCCCCAAGCAAAGTTTGTTTGCAATCAAAACAAGTTATCTCTTATTTATTGTGCCCAACGATAACATGTTTCCAACAAGGGTCCCTTCTAACTAGGGTTCTGAACATTGTGATAAAGCCAATTTATAAATCTAAAGAATGTTGCAATAACATATAAATAAAAAAAATTAACAATTATGGTTTATAATTAAATTAATATAAAAAATCTAAGGTTTGCAACAATAAAACAATTTTTTTACAAAAACACCTAAGGTTTGTTCAACAAAAAAATTAAACACACCTAAGGTTTGTTCTTTTGTCCAGTAAAACAAAATAAGAAAAAAGAAAAAAAAAATGTCTTCAAAATATAAACTTGTCTCTTAAATCTTGCTTGAAATCAATGGTGAGTTCTTCCCAATCCTTTGTAGACTCTTCTAGATGCACCATAAGTAACTATAAACTTGACCAAATGTGATTCAACCACTGATTTTTGTTCAATCTCCTTCTTGGTTTCCCTTCAATGCAATCCAATTTTGGCTCAAAACTCCCTTTTTTCTTTTTCCTTTGGCTTGAAAATGAAATGACTTCACTTTTAAGGTGTAGGAAACAAATATAAGACAAACTTTTGAGTGAATTGTTTTTTTTTAATGTTTTTGACTCACCCAGCCGCCGCTGAGTCTTTTGATTGAGACTCGTTTACCTGGTTGTTGAGTCTCCCAAACCCATTGAGGGTCACCTACCTTGTGACTCACCAAGTCTAGGCGATTCCTAGTGAGTTTGGTAACCATGCTTGAGATGCTTGTGGTTCTAACCATAGTTTACATACTCGGAATTGAAGAGTACTCGGCAAGCCCAAAAATTTTGACTCAGGAAATACTCGGCAACTTAAAAAGTAGCAAATTTTCTTATAAAAACACATTTGTTTTGCAAAATTCCATTACATAATGCATCAAATGAGTCTAAAACCCATGAGGGAGTGTTTTATATAAAATTTCATTGTTCAATACATATGGATTACAAAATGGCATCATATATGAAGCTGCATAGTAAAACTACTAATAATTATAATGAATTTATGATGATTGTATTTGAAAATCATCATCATAAATTTCATATCTAGGCAATTACAATTTCCTCTTCCCCATCCTAGAGAAAAATTGGGCGGTAGAGGGTATAGTACTTGCACTCGATTCTGGCTCCCTGCTTGTCGTAGAAGATTGTGGTAGTGGCTCCACCATGCTAGTAGGTGGCAGTGGCTCCTCCACCACATCAATGTCATCCACTCCAATCTCCCCTGCGTCTGCTGCAGGCAAATCCTCCATAGCTTGCCTCTCGAAATCATCAATCACATCCTCTGTAAACAAGGAGGCCTCATCATCCTGCGCGGTCCAATCATTGTATGGATCAATGTCATCCAAATCAATGAGCTTGTCTGACTGGTCCTGCACCTTTCTTGTGCGAAGTCGAAGGTTATATTGCACAAAAACAAGGTCATTGAGGTGTTGTTGAGTCAACTTATTACGCATCTTCATGTGAATGGCATCAAACAAACTCCAGTTTCGTTCACTGCCTGAAGAACTACAAGGTTGAGACAAAATTCAAAGGGCTAGCTTTTGCAAATTTGGGGTTTTTCCACCCCAATCTTCCAACCAAGAACTTGCAAATAAGATATTCAAGTTTTTGTAAATATTAATAAAACAATAGTAATAAGTAATAATAATTGTCATTCATAACTTGCAAGATATATGGCTTTTTCTTACTTGTGTTTGGATCTCTCTTCCTCGTTCACATAATTTGGAAGAAAACAAAGGCCCCCTAGCTGTCTTATATTGTTGCAACTCTATAAGGATGAGGTCTTTCACTTCAGATACAGGTGTCATCCTTTCAATACATGTGAATAGGCCCTCCATAACCATTGGAAACCACTATAAAATTGATAAGTGTGCGGTTTTTTCCATCTGTCCAGCCACCTGAAAGAATTGAGCATCTAAACTTTTGCCATTTCTTATTTTCTTCTTCCACAATTCCTTTTGCATCTACAATAGCATCTTCAAGTAACTTGCCACTTAGATCTCTTGGAGTAGGGGCCTTGTACCCTTTGCCTACAACTGTCAATGTTGTCACCAAACACTTCCAATATGTACTCCTTGCCACATTGAAGGGAAGGTTGTTATAAAACCAAAAACTTGCACAAGCCTTGTTTGCCTCTTTGTGCACCTCCTTATTCCACCTAGTTGCTTCCATTGAAGGTTGTGATCCTTGAATATTTCTAGGCACAAAAAATTGGAATTTGCTCGAAGGGGATGAAGTGGATGGGGTACTGTGACCAGCACATAAACGTGGACCACAACTAGAGCCCGCAATGGTTTGAGTTTGCATATGCACCTTAGAATCTTCAACCAAATTAGGAGCAATGGCTGCTTGCATGGCTGCTTTTACTTTTTCCCTCTCCATTATTTTTTTCTTCAAGTGTTGAAAGAACAACTATCATCTCTCGTTTCACCTCTAAAGTGGCCATTTCACATGCCTTTGAATCACGACAAGGAATACTAGCAAGATGGTATTTGAGGCGATTGATGCCTCCACTAACCCTCTTCTTGCAATAAGTACAAATAACACTGCCTGGTACTGATCCGTAATAACCATGTTAACAAGTAGGGTCATGGCTTCCAGGGGGCCTCCTTTCAATGGCACTTGTGTCAACTGAGTCCGAAGCAGATGCAGAGGCGGATGCCATTGTGATTAAATATTAACTTACAATATTAGAAGTTGAACAATAAATATATTAGAAGTGCTAAATATCTAGTCTAACCCCATTTAAAATTCAAATTAATCTAGTTACAAAATTTCTATGCATGAATGATGAATCATGAAAGTTATGAAAGTTTGAAACAAAGTAGTGCTGAAAGGAGGGTTTAATAAGCAAAACTTGAAGTCTATTAAGTTATAAACTTTCATTGTTACTTTGAGTTTGAATCATCACATTTACAACCCAGCTATAGTTTTTAATTTCATATCTGATTTTCATGGCTTCATTATAAACAAAATTCATATAAAATCATTATTTTTTGCATAATATATACATTGTAAAGTTAAAAATAAATAATAAAATCCCATCTTAGCAAGCCAATTTATATACATTATTAATAATAAATATATTACTATCTAATATTTTATATATATATATAATATATTAAATATTAAATTTTAATATATATGTGTGTGTGAGTGAATCATAAAAATATATATTATAAAATTTAATATATCATACATATGAATCAAAAAATATATATTATAGAATCATAGATAGTAAAAGTAAAATTGTAAACTGTCATATATTTATTATTAATAATGTATATAAATAAATAATAAAATCTCATTTTATTATTTATTTATATACATTATTAATAATAAATATATTACAGTTTAGTAGTTTACTATCTATAATATATATTTTTTTATTCATAATATATTAAATTTTAAATTTTAATATACATTAAAATGTAAAATTTAATATATTATGAATTAAAATAAAATATTATAGACAGTAAAATATTTATTATTAATAATATATATAAATAAAATTATCAAAACCATATTATAGTTATAACTTTCATACACTATAATTCTATGAAATTTTTTAATATACTGGCGAACTGTTTATGACACTACTTTTACATGACTCAAAGCAGGAAGGAAGATTGGAAGGAAGGCGGAAGCCAGACACAAAATACATATAGAAGTTTTGTAAAAAATGAAAAATAAAGAAGCCATGAAAACTAGATGAAAGTAGAAAGAAATAAAAACCCTAACCTGTAGCTTTTCCTGCAAATCGCGACGCCAAAACTCAAGTTAGCGCTGAAATCGAAGCCTCGATTGCGCCAGAAATAGATGGGAAAAACGCGGGTGTGTAGAAAGATGGAAAGTCGAGGGGTTAAATTGAATTTTTCCATGAGATGAAATTCCGCGTGAAAATGCAGGAGAAAAACGCACCACATATTTTGGTGACCAAACTGCAATTAATCTTCGTTTTGTGCCCGCGAATACTTTGCAAAAACCTGCGATTTTTTTAACAGTAGCAAATGGCGAGTAAAGGTAGGTTTTGCTTGTTTTCAGAAAAAAATGGCGATTATTCTTCCACTTGCAGATTAACCTACGATTATGTAATCTATTTCTAACAAGCCATTTGATAATGTTGACTCTCTTAATGGAAAATAATATGAGGATCTTTATGGTTTTCCATGTGCAATTGCTTTAATATAAACTGTTTTGATTTATCTTAACATTTGACATTAAATTGCCAATTATTAGCTATGTATTTAATTTTGTGCAAATTATAGCCATTTTTTATATTTTTAATTGCTATATGAGTAATATTGAATTGGATAAAAAATAATCAGCATGTCACCAAACCTCAACAAACTTGTACTCCAAACGTAAATTGGCAACTTGGGAGTGAACAAGTGACCAATGTTGAGTTGGCCTTGAAAATAACTTTTGTGTAACCAAGCTACAGTGACATCTCATACATCTTATGAGCTCCTTTAGCTCTACTACATTGTTGGCAGTAACATACTTTAATATAAGTTTAACAAAATCTATAAAACCATTGAAGATGGGAAATGAAGCATAAACATGATATTTTTGGATGACTTGTAAGAGTCTAATACAAGAATTAACACATACTAGTCCCTATGTCAAGTATTTAAATGGGTTGAACTATGAATCAGAAAGAACACAATCAATACTACTATATTATACCCCCTAGTGGCAAAAACCAACATCAACCTCTAAAAATAAGAATTGACTGTAGTATGGACAAAAATTTAGCATGAATATACGAACCTCATTATTTATTGATATGATTTTTTTTAATCTAAACGATTGTTGATTGTACCTTGATGAAACTTTTCTTTGGATTTATGAGTAACATATATGCCAAATTCAGCATATTTCTTATACGTACTTGATTTAATCCTCAATAAAATATACACCACGTCTATTTTAGTATTGCAATATGAAATGAATATCAGGCCATATGCATTGATCTTGAAACATTCTGGAATGCTATTGAAAAAGTTTTTTTTAGAATATAGACCATTTTACATATTATTTAATTTTTATTCTTAATGAAATTAGCAGTAGTTATTCAAATGGCCACTTGGTTTGCACTTTGCAGGCAGCTTTTGTACCAAGTCCAGAAAGTGTAGATGATACAAGCTATTTCACATCACGACATTCACAGAGCTCATATACCATACAAGAGTATCCAGAATCAAGTGACTTTGGCAGCAATTCAACTAGTTCTAATTCATTGAATATTGGGCTCGAAGAGGGGGTATGTAAACTAAAGTGAAAGTTTTTTTCGTATCTATTATATATCATGGATGTTTCTTTAGGTTCATACAATTCATTGGATCTCTTACAAAATTCTATGTTAATGTTTATCATCTTAGAAGTATCTGAATCGATCCTTGAAAGCATCTTAAAGAAATAGAAAATACTCTAGGATTTATTGGAGGAAACATCAATCTAAATCTACCTTATTGGTAAATTGTCATATAACTTGCCATTAGTCTTAAACCTTCGTCACACCCAATTCTAGTAATGGTGTTTGTTGTACTGATCTAAAACAGTGGTATCATAATCTCTCCTACTCCCATGTTGTCCTTGGGATCTTCTTTTTTTTATTTGGGGTTACAATGTTCATTGTGTTTGATGTTCTTATCAAGAAAGCTTCTTTAGACTGATCCTTTTTCCTCATTTTCATATTTGCATGTATTGTTCAAGTGGACAGTTTCTTACAAAAGAAAAATCAGACTTTTCCCATCCTCTAATGACAATTTTGTTTAATATATTCTCTTGTTCTACACCAAATGCTCTAGCCTCCTCACAATCTTTTCTTTTCATTGTGTACATTACGTATTACCTAAGTTCCTAGCACTCATGTTTTGGTTGACAGATCGTTGAAAATGCTCCAGGTCTTGGTTGTAGGTTGAGATGCCCAAGATTTAATTAGGATTTGGCCTAGGCACCCCAAGTACCTGAGGTGCCTAGGCTAGACCTAGATGAACAGATAGGCCCCATGTAAATTTTCATGGATTTCAAAAAAAAAAAGTGAACTTTTTCCAAACAAAAAAACCACTTTAAGCTACCCTAAAGTGCTCACATTTCAATTTTTTTTTTTTTTTCCGCCTATAGTCACTCAATTTAGTCATTTCACCAATAGATGAGAGCAAAACACTAATTTTCCTCCAAGCTGCCACTTTTCATTCTTGAAGGTTGTTGGTTGTTTTCTCAAAGGTGAAGGCCTGAGAAAGGGAGTCTATTGGGTTTGTTGAGTGTTATGGGAAAGGTGTTATCACGGAATCTAGCAGCGCTCGTTCCACGGATAACCCCCCTACGAAATTTGTCCGTTTCCTAGGATTCGTGAAGTTCAAGTACGCATAACGGAGTGATTTTCAAGCCACCTCGAAATGTGTTCCCAAGTCTCGAATAGTCAATTCGAGCATTCCCCCTTGTTCGCCTCGCAAAGACCTTCGAAACGAGATCTTTCGCGACGTTTCACTGTTCGTACTTTGCAAATTGCGAAAAATGCAGTAGCACTGAAAAAGTGCACTCCTGCAGTGAAATTCCAAAAATTTGACTAAGTCTGGAAATGCAAGGGCGCTAAAATTTAGCGCCCCTGCATGCAGTGAATTTCCAAAAAATGTAAGGGCGCTGAATTTTAGCGCCATTACATTTTCTTTCGACACTTAAACTTTTTTCATGCCTCTGGCACGTTTCTTCACGTTTTCGCGTTTTTCGTCAATCGTGCCACTTTTCGTGCCTAAATTTATTGCATGACTTGAGTTAGGTTTTTAATTTTCATTTGCAATTAAGTGAATGAGTTCGCCATTTTATTGTTTGCTTTTCATTTTGTCCTCTTTTCTCTCTTGCTGGGCGAATTGCACTTAAACTGCAAATCACGTTTTTTGGAGTTTCGCCATTCTTCTTTTCAACAAGCTTCGCGTTTTGCCCTGGTAAGACTTTCATTTGGTTTTGTCTTTTCATTTGTATATGTCCATGATTAGCATACGCGTTTTTGTTTCTTACATTCACGTCTTTCATTATATTCGTTTTTGTTCTTTCCATTCACGTCCTCCCTTCTTCATTCGCGTTTTTCTTCTCCGTCATACGCGATGGAACCCTCATTCATTATTTTAAATGCATCTTTCTCCTCTGTGCGTGTTCATTTTGATGCTCATTCCTTCTTTTCATTTCTATTTTCTCACCCTACACATTCGCGTTTATTTCTTCCCATACGCGTTTCTTCCCTTATCTTTCATACGCATTTCTTTCTACCTTTCTCCTCTGTGCGCATTATCACTTGATAACTTCTATCTACCCGCCATGTTCGTGTTGAGATATCTTTGTCAAAAGTTCTTCATTCGTTTTGGTAAACATTGGAAAGATTCGCCATTGTGAAAAAGAATTCCTTTGACCTTTGAATGAAAATGTAATAGGATGGAGATGATTTCGAAAGCTTTCAAAGTTAACCAAACATTGCCTTTGCTAAAGCTCAAGCGCCTTCGCCATTCCTCACTGCATTTACATCTTCAAAAATTGCCAAAATTGCAAAAGCACTAATTTTCAGCGCTATGACATTTCAAAGTTAACAAAAATTGCCTAACACTGGAAAGTGTAAGGGCGCTAAAATTTAGCGCCCTTACACCAAAAGCAATTTTTCTCAGAATGTAAGGGCGCTGAATTTTAGCGCCCTTACACTTTTTTCAGTCTTTTCCTAGATCTTTCCAAATGAACTTCATTTTTGACCAGTGCATTCCTGAGCTTCATTTTTCCGCATTCGTGCATCGTTTTGCGTGCTTCGCCATCCGCTCCATGCTTTTCCGCCCTCATGCTCATTTCACGCTTTCCTATGTCCCCTAACAATTGGTGTTTGTTCTGGCTAGACGGATTGCAATCTACTCTCAGAGATCGTCAAGTCAAGAGTGCTCAGTGTTCCAGTTTCTTTTGATGACTGCTACGAAGCCTCCTTCTTCGAAAGCAAAAAGCAAGATGAAGTACAAATATCAAGGCGTTTATCCGCCAACTATGGTGCTTTCGAAAGTTGAAGAAATAAAGGATACAGAAGTTGGCCATCAAGACTTGGTTGACTTTGCAAAGTTGACAGAGACGAAGCCTCTCCCTGATTCAATGAGGGCAATCGTACCAGCAATCTCCACTTGGTGGCGATGTTCCCCACAGCTGACGTAATCTGAATTTGTTCTTCAAAGTTCGTCTCATTACATCCGAGAAAGCAGAAGTGTGATCGACTCTTCCGGGCACGAGATTCTAAGACTCGACCCCGATTTCTTTGACATCGTCTTCAAGGTTCCTCACATGGACAAATATATTGACATTTCTATATCAAAAGCACAGGAGATTTTTGATGCTGATCCCAATAAAGCCAAACAGTTGATAAATACTCAATGGCTCAAAAAGCCTAGATCGTCTGTTTCTAGATGGCCGAAAGGACTCCTGAGAAGTGACTTCAAAGATGACGTCAAGGATATGATCACGTTTCTGAGCAGAGTGAAAGGTTTGCCGGAATCATCCACCTTTCATGATTGGATGTACGAGTACATCAGGATCATAAGGAGGCAGAAGGTGCATATTGACTGGGGTAAACAAATCAGTGATGAGATGCACGAACAGTTGATCAATGCCCCTTCTACATTGAAGTTCTACATGACTTCTTACCTGGTGTACGCAGCAGCTGTAATGAGACAATTCCCAGGTCTATCTACAAAGGGGAATCGAATGATGGTGCCTATGTATAGATATTTCTATCAGTTGGAGCTAAAGCAGAGCTTTCACCATTTCAGACGGGTCACTGATGCTTTCTTTGCGCCCTTACTCTTCAACTTTGATCCAGCTCTGGAAAGAAGAAGAGTGTCTGATGAGGCTTATAATGTGGTAAGTAAAGTTGGATGTATTTTTCTTCACCCCAACGCTACTTACTTGAGAGTATTGTTACACCACTTGTCCTTTACATTGCTACTAATGCTATCCTTCTGATAAGTGGGTTCTCATGGAAACATGCAAACAGCTGATGTCAGTGCAGAAAGAACGAAGAAGCAACCACAAGCGTGGATTCAAGTTCCCACTGACCATCGGCAGATATACTATCCAAACTGCACAAAAAGCTAAGTTTGTCTATGCTGAGATGCAGATCATGACCATCAAAACCTACAGTATAGGTTTGATTTTGACTACTAAGATGTCGAAGAAGTTAAAAAAGGTCACCAACACAGTACCGCTTTTGCATTATCCGCGGATTTGTGAGATTAGCCATTCGCAAAATGGACTATTGCAGATTGACAGTTCAACAAATCAGAGATCTTGGTATCACTGACCTACCAGAGGATTTTGAGGATCCAGGTGATATCATGAACGCTGTCTATGATGAGCAAGGCATTGCTAAGAGGCCGTTGCCTGCAATACAATGGTCTAGGAAAGAGGTCACCAGCATGAGAGAAAGGCTGAGACCAATCCTAGCCAACACAGAAGAATGGTTACACAAACATGGTCATACAATGAAAAGTTTCAGGACAGACTCAGAAGGAGAAGAGTCCGAGGCAGAAGCACGCCAACAGCAAGAACTCCGCGACAAAAACAAATCAGCGGCCGTTCCCACTTCTTCACGAAGAGGTCCAAGGATTAAGTTCACTGTTGGTAAAAAAGATACCCAGGCTATCCAAGAGACAGAAATAACGGAATCTCATCCATCTCGCTCTAAGGGTAAAAAGCCCATTCTAGAGGAGGTAGATTCCGATGAAGAAGATACTTCAAGCGACCAATCCGCTGAAGATGAAGATTCAGCAGAAGCAGACTCTGATGCCGAAGAGGTTTCTGAAAGCGGGCAAGAGTCTGATGAAGATTCTGAAGAAGGATCCGGAAGGTGACTTCAAGGTGTTTCTTAATCGAGAGACAAGAGGGTGATCAACAGAACCCGAGCATGATAGCGAAATAACTACTTCCACCCGGTAAGGTAGCCGAGGAAATCCATTGTGAATATCATCGCCAAGGACTTCAAACATTCCTCGCTACCTCCGTGATTCATCCCTCCACCTCCGCTCCTCGGCTACCTATCCTACTAATAGCATTCCCCGCAAATGATATCCCCTATCCCCGCAGAATAACCCAGCCTTTTGATACCTTCAAAGGGATGGGCATCCATACTATTGATATAATCGGGCTGGCTCCACTCATCGCCCATTCCTAGCTTGTCTTCGGGCCAACGATGATATCACTTCCGAACGAATTCAATCGTTTCATGAATGAGTCAATGCGTGATCAGCTCAATGTGTCAACTACAGGAGCATTGATGACAAACACTTCTCCAATTGTCACGATACCAATGGTGAGTTCAGATGTGACAATAACTTCAGAGGTGGTAATGGCGACTGACTTGACAGTAAATCCAAAAGTTCACACTTCTTTTCTTCCTCCTTGGCTAATATCTCAAGTGTCGAAGCGTAAAAAGCAAATGATTTCTCCAGAGGAGCTCAACCTTGAAGAGATAGTTCTTCCAAAGGCCAAAGGGAAGAAGAAGGCAAAAGTATACTCGAGGCTGAATGTTGATAAGTCTGGCCACAAGTATGCTGAAATTGGCATACCACCAAATCAAGAAGGTGATGTCAATATGGAGGACTACACAGTGACAAAGGTCCAGCTTGGCAAGGTTACCAACGAAAGTGCAAAAGCCGATGCGCAAGTCACTTTGGATATCTTGGCAGGAAGGCTGGACAAAGTTGAGCAATCTCGTAACATGTACAAACAAAGGGTAGAGCATTATGCCACCGTTGTAAAGAGACTTTCCGGTTCTCCAAGTAATGCACAACCGACAGCTGGTAAGTATTGAAGACCCAAATTCGCCAAGAAAGCCGAGAAATCTCGGCTTCCAAAGCTGTGGTGTTGTATGACTTTGTTGAAAAGACCATCGAACACGATCCTCGTGATAATTTTAATGATGAGAAACTAATTATAGTTGGCTAAGCTCACTACAGAGCTTGATAAAGAAAAGAGCTTACTTTCCTGTGACAGACATGAAAAATGCCTCATTGTCATGGCCTAAATGGAACAGTAAAGCTCAGCAAATTGGTGGAGGTTGGGGTAATTCTCGACAAAGAAAAGTTTGTAGAGGTAAGAGAATCACTGAAACACAGGATTCAAGTGGTTCAATCTCTCATTGAAGATCTTCACCAAGTACAGGAAGATGTCGACGGGCATCGCAACATTCTTGACAAAAGTATCAGAGAGTTGCCTGGTCAACTTCTTGAGGACAATCGTATCTTCCTACCGGCCACAGAAATATCCCTGATCTTCAAGGAAGCCATCATGAATTTGATTGACAGTTCAGACTTCTCAGAAGCCTCGCTGAACATCATTTGTGATACAAGGTCACATTGACAACTTGAAGACGCATTCATAAAAAATGGTCTACCTATCCGCCATGAGATCGACACGAATTACACCATTGTGGATTACACCGTTATCCATGAGAAGTTCGTAAGCAGGAGACTAGGAGGAAATTTTAGACTTCTGCGCCCAATGCAAAGAGACGGAAGCAACCCCCTATTCCAAAGTTGTTAGACATTTCCGTGCATCCCATTATGCATCTTGTAAATATTTCGACATTTTCGAATGTCATTTTGTAAATTGTAATTACACCAAGTCCAAAGATGTAATATTTTCAAACAAATTACACTTTGACTTTGGTCAGTTAGGTGATTTCCTAAAATCGCCACTTAACTCGATTTTCTCAATCTCTTTCCTTCTTTTGCTCATCCCTCTTTCTATATAATGTGAGGGATTTTCATTGTAATTTATCTTTTAGCCTTTGCAACGAAGTGCTGCCCTTTTGTAAGCAAACTTGTGAAACTTTGCGTTCATACTTTGTGAATGAGATTCAATCAATAAAGAAAAAGGATTGCAAGCCAGACTTTGTGTTGGATTCAATACTTTTGTAAGTTGATTTGATTTGGTAGTGATTAGTTCGAGGAATCCGGAAGACTTCTATGGTTGATGCAAACTTCAGGTTACATCTATTATTTAGATTGCATTGTTATTTTGTTTATCATTGGTCGAGTGATCTATAAGACTTTGCGCTTATAATCATTTATACTCTTGCATGTTCTTGTTGGATAATCTATAAGACTTTGTGCTTATAATTATTCATACTCTTGGATACTTTGTCGAAGGATCTACAAGACTTTGTGCTTGTAATCGTTCGTGCTATTAACACTTTTGTTGGATGATCTACAAGACTTTGTGCTTGTAATCGTTCATGCTGTTTGAAGAATTGTTGCGTCTAAGAAGACTTTGTGCTTCTAACGTAGCAAACGGTACGTTTATGCAGATCCAACATTGATAAAGCTACGGAACGAGTTTGTGCCTTCATGAGCTTTCCCTTTTTACTTTATTTTGTTTGTTATTAATCAATTCTGGTATCTCTACGCTTCGCTTTGACGAGATAGAGCTATTGGTATTACTGCTAGTTGTTAGTTTTAGGTTATCAAGAATTCGGAACTTCCAACACGTGAAGCATTGTAAACATCTTCTCTGAAAAAAGAGAGAAGGATGAATGTAACACACCCCCCTCACTCTGGGAATTTTGTGTACATTTTGTAATTATTTGTGTGATTTACTATTGTTTCTCTTAGCAATAAGAAGGGCGCCTCCCCTTTCCGAGAGGAGAGATTCACATCTCACATAGCTGTGGCTGAAGTCCAAGTTGTGTAATCTGTCGAAAGTTGATTACATAATTTTCACCCAACAAAAGGAAGGGCTGCACCTACAAGATTTATCAATCAAAAGTAAGTTTATCTATGTTTTTCTCAAGTTTTTCCAAAAAAAAAAAATCGAGTGTTTTTCTTGCTAAAAATATTCTAAATGTTTTTTACGCCGAAGGCGTATCCAATCTGAACAAGAGAAAACTAATTTTATAAATTGATGGTGAGAAGGCGTGGGAGATGACTGAAACCCTGTCCACGGTTTGATTTTCCATCCACCGCTCTTCACTGTTTTTCACAAGTCATCGCTTTTCATTGTTTTTTTTGTGGACTTCATGCAATCAGAGAAAGCCAAATGCCAACTTGAGGGAGTCAGCTGCAGCAACCATTTTAACACTCAGCCTCATCGGTCAACAAAGTAATTATTGGTGCGTGCCATCCATATCAATGCAAGATGATTAAGCCAATCTCAGCGGTTCATCATTTTTCACCATTTTTTGGGCTGTTTTTCACCGTTTTTGGCTGCTTTCCCCATCGCTATTGGTTTCCGCTCCTCCAAACCCTTCCTCATTGGTATTGCTCTCTCACTTCTCCAATTTGGCGAGCTGTAGCCAGAAAATAAGGTTTCGATGAGGGTTTTAGAGTATGTTTATTAAAATGAAAATTACGGCCAAGATCTAGTAATGAGCACATTTAGGTTTTAACATTACGACATCCTTTACCCTAGAGTTTTTATTTTCATTTTTTATTTTCGTTTTACCATTTTCTAATTTCTGTTTTCCTGTAAGATTTCCATCCGCTGAACTTTCCCTTTACAAGCAACCGGGGCGTTTAAATGAAAATGGGAGCAACAGAGGCATTTAAATGAAAACGATCGCACAAGTTCTTTAATTATAAATATTTAAATTTTAGCTATTTTTATGTATTATAAATTATTAACTATAAATATAATCTAATTAATATATAATATATTTTTATATAATATTTTATAATTTATAATATATTTTTAAAAATATTTCACATATTAATTATATATTATGTTTATATTTAATTACCACTTTTTATAAAATATATACTATATAAAATATTTATATTTAATATTATATTATTATTTTAATAAATTTAATATACTTTTAAATAATACATTTAACAAATATTAAACATATAATATATTAAATATTTTAATTAGTATTATATGTAAAAAATATAACATATATTATATCGTAAATTATATTTAGATCTAATAATATATACATTATATAACATAATCTATAATAATAAATATAGTTCATATATTATTTTTATATATAAGAGACACAAATAAATATTAAGCATATAATATATCTAATATAAATAAAATATAATGTTTAACTAAAAAATATCATGTAGACAACCCACTAATTATCATGTTTGATTGTAGTGTAATAAAAAAATTACTTGTTCTATATTTTATGAACTTTTGAAAAAAGATATGTAAAATCCTTATCTCACATATTGAAAAGTTAATGTGTGGTGACATCTCTTTTCATTATGCTTTGGTAGATGTCAATCATGTTTTCCATCCATTTTGACGGATGAAAATGACTAGAGTTGTCAAGGGAAAAAAGCCTTATCTCCTTAACTCTCACTACATCTATGTTTCTCTCTTCTCTATATTTCCCACCATATCTACCTCTCTGTCTCTCCCTATCTCTCCATCTCTCTGCCCCCCCTCTCTCTCTCTCTTTCACACACTCTCTCATACACACACCCTGCTTCTCCCTCCGTCTCTCTCTCTCTCACACTTCTTGCTTCTGCCTCCCTATATCTATCTCTATATCCTCCCTCTATCTCTTCTCTCTCCAAATTACTTGTCTCTATCGCCTCCATTGTCTCTCACTCTTTTCTCTATCTCTAGATCTCATCTCATTATCTCTATCTCTCTTATTCACTTCATCTCTCCCTCTATCTCT